>JAKSZP010008124.1:0-129269 GCA_022478985.1 Massospora cicadina | reverse complement strand
AATGTACCCCACCTTTCCATTGAACATCATCTTTAGGGGCATAAATTTGGCTATCTCAGCAGAAAACATAGCCGAAGAATACTTTTAACTAAATCAATAAAAGTTGTATTTGTACAATAAAGATTTCTTGGCTGTATTAATATTAAGCAGTGCTTACCTTCTTATCCTCTATGTAGCTTCTGTGAAAATTTTGCAACAAAAATAGTTATCCTTGCTATCATTGACACCAGAGCATCAGTGAATACTTTTGTATACCACAATGATAAAAATTCTGGGAAAACCAGATGTCAAGCATCTCAAAAATATAAAACTGCAGGTACAGAGACTACTGTATCCAAAGGAACGTACATCTTGCTGCTTTTTAAGATGTAATTAATCATATAGTGGCACACACATTTGTGCTATTGAACCAAAATTTTATATATAGAGATAGGTGTGAAGTTTATGTTAAACCTCAGAGCCATACAAAATCTGGAAGATGAAATATATTTATACTGGGTCATAAGATTTCATTTTCTTTAAGTTTGAGGGGCATAACAAAGGATCATATGCATATCTCCCAATCAAATCTGGTGTATTGAGATAGAGTGATCACCTTCTGCTATAATTAATTAGGAAAGTAAACCAGAGATCTCCTTAATCAAAACTATGGGTATAAATTGCTATCTTTACGCTCTAGTCAAAGCATCATGGTAATATATGGGCAACAGGTAATTGTAGGCACTAATATTAAATTGAATATCAGAAAGTCTTTATAAAAAGTAACTGTGTCACAACGATGCTCACAATTAAAGCCTCATTTAATTCCTGTATAGATACTATTTAGAGAATGGCGAGATAACAGTCTGTTAGCTAATTTACAAAAGACCTTATAATTATGGAAGGCATTAAAAGGCAAGATTTTTCACTCTTGTTCCCACAACAAGGAAATGGCGCTTAATTGTTTTAGTAAAAGGAGTTTGCACTGCACAGCTGCGGTCTGACTGTTATTTTGACAGTGATCACAAGAGAGAATTTAATGAAATTAACAAAAAATCAGACATATTGTGCTCTATCACTGTACAAGAATTATCAAAGAAACTTCGTCATTAAAGACCATGATTTAGTATGCATTTGCAATGTTGATTACTACATAGACATGAGAATCACTCTCCAATACGCTTACAGCCAATAAGCCAATGGTGCGCTTTAGAAAAAGTGTAAACAAAGAAATTGTTAAACAGTTGACTCAAGGTATGCTGAAACCATCCAGGAGACCATGGGCCACACTGATATTATTAGAGAAGATAGATGGAACCAATTGAGTTGTTGTAGATTACCATAAACTTGATATGATAACAATATAAACTTATAGTCCCTACCACATAATGAAGATGCGTTGGAACATGTGAGCAGTGTAAAATACTTCAGTTATGGATCTAATCCTCGGATTTTAGCAAAAAAAGTTGTTTAAAACTGATCTAGAGTGAATGATTTAATTTATTGCGAGGAAGGCTGACCATGGGATGGACACTTCTGAATTTAAACCCAAAAGAAACAAAACTTAGTAACAGGGAAGGCACCCCAGAGAAGCGATGCTATCTCTTGTTGCCTGCGGGAACGCCACTATGGGGAGGGGGAGGGAACGTGTGAAGGGGCCGTAGCCACAATTGAACACATGTGGAGGAAAGGGTCTGATTTGATGAGTCAAACTGGGAACCAGGAGGAGACCAGCTGTTGGCAACGCGGTGGGAGGTATCCAAACATCCACGCTTGAAAATGGTCCACCAAATGAGACCGGAATCTGTGGACAGTTTCTGGGAGGGTGGGGGTGGAGCCTGCGATGGGATCTAAGACAATCGTGTGGATGGTCCACATGGCGATTGCAACCACCAAAGCATGGAGGGAGGGTGGAAGGGGGGAGGCCATTGATAAAGCAAACATATCTCTTGACAGACTGAAGGGATGTGTTTGATCCTGTCCAAGCAGACGTTGAACTTAACGCCATATCACTTTTGAGGTGGGGCACTTCTCCAGTCGGTGGAACAGCGTTCCATACTGGCCACACACGATGCAGGATAAGTGTAAAGCGTTAGAGCGCTCAGCCGTATGGTGCACCAGCCTTAGGCAGCGCCACACATGGGAACAGATTTGAGGCTGCAACAGAGGATGGTGTGCATATTTCCAAATAGTCTTCTGAGTTACAATGGAGTAAGAGATGTCCATCATGTCCAGGTAGTCCACCCTGGATAGAACATGGGGCCGTGTGGGGATCACGCCATCTTGAATGGGTAACCCCTGTACCTCTTGTGTGAACTGAGGAGAGGGGCGGCCTCTCTGGGCTGTGTGTCCACTAATACAAATTCTCCACTCAGCGCTCCGCATGGAGAGAAAATTTCGTTTGTAGTGGGTTTTTCAATACCGTGAGGACCTGTGGCTGATGGGTGGGAAGCCAGGTATTTCATCAAGGAGTGAGGGTTCAATGGATTGTTAAGGCCCAAGGCGCAGGAGAAGTTGGAGTGGGCCGCGCGGGACCAGTGTTGGGAGGGGAGCATAGGGGCAGTGATGGTCGCAATTGAGGTGCCCAGGATCTTGGCAATATGGGCTTTGAAGTCAAGCAGGCCCATGCCACCATGATGATGAGGGCCAAACATGACCTCTAGCCGTACTGATGGTGGGCGGCCTGACCAAAGCCATCCTTGCAGAAGGGCATACAAGGATTTGAAAAAGCCCGGGGAGAAGGGGATGGCGTGGGATCCAAACCAGAATTTGGAGAGAAGCATAGAGTTGGCTAAAACAACCCTGCCAGTAAGGGAAGTAGGGTGGGCTCTGAGGGAGGCGATGCGCTTCGTCACGTTGTCTAGAATATGGCTCTCCATTACTGCTGATGCGTATCCGCCTGCCTCTATCCACACGCCCAGATGGCATACCAGCCCTATGGTAGGGCGTGGCATGAAGGGGAGCACCAGTGGGGCGGTGTGGGGTGAGCAGGGAGGGCGAGCACGTGTGCGAGCAGATGGGCTGGGCTGGGCACTGGTCGCTGGGCCCAGCAGGTTTGATACCAACCAAGGAGGATGATTTCGGTTTTTGAGGCGTTCAGTGCTGCGTTGCTTACCCGGGAATATTCCTGGATGAGAGCTTTAAGATCCCATGCATCTTTATTTTTAGACATCCCAACCAAACAGTCATCTGCAAACGCCATCATCTTGACTGGGGCTTGGCCTGGTACATGGACCCCAGTGAGGTGGGCATTCACGTTTCAAAGTAGTGGGTCAAGGCTGAAGTTGTATAAGAGTGGGCTAAGGGTGTCCCCTTGTCGTAAGCCCCTTTGAGGGCGGACTACTTCCATTAGGAAGCCAGGGCCACGCACTGCCAATGTTGCAGATTCTGTGAGCAGCATCGCCCGGTTGATGAATCAAGGGGGTAAGCGTAATTGATGGAGGCAGGCCCTGAGGTATTCCCAGTTTACTCTATCATAGGCCTTCTGTTGGTCCAAGAGTACAAGTGCCCCAGAGGCTGTGGACTGGCATGCGTTAGCCACAGAGTGCACGTTGTCCCAAATCGACCTTCTGGGTATGAAGCTGAATTGTTCTGGGGAGATGGTGGCAGATGCTACAATCCCTAAACGGTTAGCCATGATTTTTGTTAAAATTTTAGTATCCGTGTTAGTTAAAAGAATAGGGTGCCAGTTGGCTAAGTCTAGCTTGTCTCCTTTCTTGAAGAGTGTGACGGTGAAGGCCTCTTGTCCTCCTGGTAGGAGGCGCGTTTCCAACAGGCTCTGGTTAAGTGAGGCGAGCAGCAGTGGGGATATATATTTGAAGTCCTTTTTGTAGAATTCATATGGAATGCCATCTGGGCCTGGGCATTTCTGATTTTGGTGCACCACGGATGGCTTTCCAGAGTTCATTCATAGTAATCAAATTAATTAATTCTGGGTATTGAGAAATGGTGTGGATGTGGGTTCAGTTGAAAAATTTCGCCACTTCAGCCGGCTGAATTGGATCAGATTGGTATAACTCGGAGTAATACTTTTGTATTTTGATTGCCACTTTGGCTGGCGTGTCCATGACGGAATCATCCGATCTCTGCACCTGTGTGCAGGCCACGCTCTGGCGTGGTGCGAAAATTTTAAAAATATATGTGGTGCACTTGTCGCCCTCTGTAATGTGTTTGGCCCTGTACTGAACACAAACCTGATGTTTGTGTTGCCTTTTGAGCGCGTTGATAGGGCGGCTGCTTCCACCTACTTCCAGCCCCATGCAGGGCTGTAGCCTGTGGCTGGGAAGTTGGACTTCAGGTGTGCTAACTCTGCAAGAGCGCGCGAAAAGATGGCTAATCTGGCTCGTGAGCGTTGGGAGGAGAGGTGGCAAGGGTGGTGGATGTTATCCTTTTCAAGGCTGAACATGTGAAAATTGGGTGCACGCAAAACGGTGTAACAAACTTTTTTGCCAAAGTTGCTGATTCCACCCAAGTGGAAAATCCTGGTGACGCAAGCTCAGGAGGGCGGAGTTTGCACCAATATGGGGCCTAAGCCACCGTGACAGGTAAGTGGTAGGTTATTGAGACCAGCTGGTGGTTGGAGAATTCAATTTTTGTTGTTTGGAAGTGGGAAATGTGAGATTGAAATTTCGCTGGTGTGAGGATAAGGTCAATGTGGGTCATGGACCTTAATTGGCCATTGTGGATGTGGGGGCGCATCATGTTTTCGAGCAGCGGGACTTGCCATGGCAGCGCATCTATTAACCCAAGGGTGGCCTTTAGAACGTGCAGTTCTATGTGACCCTGGGGGGCGTGGGAGGAGGAAGGCCAATGGTCCGTGGGTGTGTTTAGCCAACAGTTCATGTCACTGACTATGAAAGGGTCTGGGGGTAACGGGAGGGATTTGACCAATAAGAAAAATTCCTGACTCTTGTGCACAGGTTGGGGCATAGATGTTGATGATAGCGTGCACCATGTCAGCCCATGAGAAAGTGACAATGAGGACTCGGCCATTTAGGAATGTGTCTGATGACAAAAATTTGAAGAGATTGTTTCTCTGAACTATTACCCCACAGTTCTCTGACCAAAAGGATAGGGATGGTAGGAGCATGGATTTCCAAGCCTCCTCAGAACCTCGTGGACAGTGGGACTCCTGGATGGCCAGGATATTTATGGGTAGATTTTTTTTGTAAAAAACTCAGTTTCCTAGCCTGGGATGACGAGTCCTTGAGTCTGGCGATATTCAACATCCCTAAAGTGAAGGTATCCCATCACACCTTAGGTGTGAGGGGTTGAGCACCCTGGCCCACTAGCCTTCTCTAGTTCCCCACAGGCCTTCATGGCAGTGCAGGTGTTTGCAGCAATGCTATCGGGGGTTTTGTTAATTTTAGCAGAAAGGTTCGCGTTGGCTTTTGCCTTCACTTTTTGTTTCCCCAATAATGAGCGAATTTTTTGCAGTGCAGATGAGTTCAGTGCACCAACGTTTGGGTTGAAAAAATATTTTCAGGTAGGTTAAAAACCAAGTCAGTTTTAACTGGAGCTTGGTTGCAAAGGTCAGGTGAGATTGAGTCACCCATCGGATCCTCAGATTGGTTGGCCCAATTGGCATGGGCTTCCCAATCTGATTGGTTGATAGATTCTCAAGTTTCTTCCGCCGCGAAGGTTTTGATGTCCTCCTGGCGTTGGGAGTGTGGGATAGCAGAGGTGGCTTTGGCTGCTTCCTTGGCTGAGGCCCTGCGGGCCAGTTTGGCCTTCTTCTGCTCTTGACGGGAGATAGGTTTTACCAGTAGGTAGCAGCCTTGTGCTCCCCATGGGAAAGCCTCTTTGGTGCTTGTGGTTGGTTCATAGTGCGCCTCTCTGCTGGCCATGGCCGCCGAGGGGTGCTCTTGGAATGTAATGCCCTCCTTAGTGGGGATGCATTTGCCTTATGGCCAAACGCGTCACAGTGGGTGCAAATGGGGGGTGCGCTGTCCACAGTTACCCGGAAAGGGTGGGTGGTATGCCCTTCAATATTGATATATGTGGAGTGTGGGATCTGGGTTAGGACCTTCACAATCTCCTCTGTTGGAGTCAGAACTGCAATGGCTTTGCTGGTGCACAGGTGTGGCATCAGCATAAAGCATTGCATCTTGAAGGATTGTATTTCGCCATATACTGTGAGACCATCTTTCAGGTGCTTCTCCAAAATGGCACGTTTGACCGTAGTAGGCAAAAAGTCAAACGTGAGGAAAATTTAGTTGAATTTTGTCCATCTAGTAATTAGGTTTTGATGACCTGTTGCCCTTTGGGGAGGTCAATCACTATGCGCACTGCAGCAGCTTTGTCTGCTGCCTCCTTGTTTTCAAAACTGAGGTCCAGCCAACTGCATGACATGGAGTCAGGTGTGATGTACACCGCGGTCAGGAAAAAGTGTGCACATCCCCACAAAACTTTTCCCATAAAGCTATTTTTTGGATGTCCAGAAACACACGGACTCCATATTCCACCAACAAGAGTGGTTGGGAGTGCGGCGTATTGATGTACTGGTTGCATTGCGCTTGCCAAGCGAGGATTTCTGGGGAAATAGTGACCGCCAGTTTTTTATATTCTTTTTTATTCTACTGGTTTCTCCGGGGCGTTTTCAAGTGTTTGAGGCTGCGGGCCTAACACCTGCTCCTCTTACACTAAATGCCCAACTTATCCCTGACATGGGCGCAGACTAATCTCCTTTGTGAGATTATCAAACTAGATTCAGTTTTGAATTGAATAAGTTGCAAAAGTGATTGCAAAGAGAGAGAAAAGTTTATACTTTAACATATATGTTAGCACAGATCGATAGAACCAATCCAGAGTGACTGATAATCACCTCTAAGAGCTTGTTTTAACCCCCAAATTCATCTGGGTTGAATAATGCTCTAGAATTTCAATGGGCAATGTACAACATCTATAAATAATTAAAATTATTTTGCATATTTGTATGCTTAAAACATGAAAAGTTTTCCCAAGCTTTCTTAGAACACTTGGAGCACTATAAGGAAGTGTTCCGCCATATTTCACTGCCAAATTGGAGATAAATCCTGGAAATGAAAATTCTTTGAATATAACTAATATATCTTTGTGATTGAATGATGAAGGCCTATGACCCCCAGCCTACAAAATTTGTTGCCATCAAACAGATGACCATTCTTCGCTAAAAAACGCGACGTACAACTTTCCCTAGGAATGTTTTATTAACAGAAGTTCATTTCTAACTTTAAAATGACAGATGAAATAGTTTTTTAGTTTCTGAAAAATGATGATGTAAGGTTATGGGCTCCAGCTATCAAGTGGATAGGACCTTGAGACCCTTTATACAAAGAAGGGTGTTATCTATTAGGTTCTTCTTTTTTCTAAAAAAATGACCTGAGGCATTTTTAAAAAAGTGTGGAAGATGTTCCCCCTCTTTAACAATACAACCACACAACTGACCTCAAGCTCAAAACGTTATTATCACTGAATCTGAAAAGCATTATGTGCTATAAAACCAAATAGCTTTGCTATTATTGGTGAAATATGGTTCCAATATGTGCCATGAAGGCAATCTATCCTTCCAAAAAGATTAACACAGAGCACCATTTGCTTTATAATTGATACTGTGCAGCCTCAGGTGAAATAAATTTACAAAAATGTCTTCACTAACAAGATATTCAACAAAAAATGGCATACAACGGGTTTCAAATGCGTTAATATATTCCTTGATTGCCATGATAGAATTAGACAATCAAAACATAGTTTTGGAAATGCCATCTCGTTGGAAGATCATATCCAAAAAAAGACTATATAATAATAACGTTAAGCGTTTCAATACAATTACATTTTACTAAGCCACTACACCCAAACCATAAGGATAATAACCAAAAGCCTTCATATTGTGGTTTGTTAGGTTAAACTACACCTGCATCATCAATATAAATATAATCAAAAAAGTTTTTAAATATTAAATTAATTTTTACATCATCAAAATCTAATAAGCCTATGGATGATATACAAACTTTTGTATTGGTACTAGTTTTGATGATGCTAGTTTTGGTTATGGTAGAGTTGTTTTCAGCAAATTCTAAGAATAAACAAAAAGAGCAGCCTCCATGTACCAAATATATAGCTACTTACAATCTACTTGATATCCCAGTATAAACACACATATATACCCATCCTTTTAGAACGGCAATACCTTGTGAAAATTAAGCTGCTGTACAAAATGATTACGCATACATTATGGAAGTCAGGCTTTTCCTTAGCACGCCAGTTCCAGGACACCATATCTTACCCTTATATTTATAGTAATGGCGCTAGTTTAAGTACTCCTAGGTTTGGGCATTAAACTACAGAGAAAAAAGCTATTTGGCCCGCTAATAATGTTGATAGCACGTTGTTAGTGGATCTTTTTAAGTAATAGGTGAACAGTCTTACCTAGCAGCTAAGTTCAACCCTTAAACGCCTCTCCAGGATCACACGCCAGTATGAAAGATATGGTAAAACCATTTTTTTAAATAAATGGTTTAAAATAATTCAGAGCGCAAGTATCAAATCTAATAATACTTATGACATTGTTTTTTTTTGTTGCGCACAAAACCCCAAAGGAAGAAGTTATGACATTGATATTTAATTATAGGACTCAAGTCTCTTATGTCAATCTCATGCTATCAATCACAAGATAGCCACAAACAATACCACATGACTAAATGGAAAGGCTTGTGGTTCAAACTCTTCATTTATTCTGATTATGAGGGCTATACTGGTGATAGCACTAATGCGCCATTGGTGAAAGGAGTGGTTGCATTAAACCTTGAAGAACAAGCAGTATTAACCTACTAAGTTTATAAATGAAGAAGCTAGAAAAGGAGCGCCTCATGAATACTACTCATGAAGCTTTGACTGAAATGCAACCTCTTCTTACCCTTCTTATACATAGCCAGTACCATTGTCTTATGCCGGCTTGTATCAATTGTAACGCATATTTTAAGAAGAAGCAAGAAAACCATAAATATCCTATAGTCTTAAAATCAGGATCAAGTATTTTCTACCTAATGGCTTTAATAAGTTTGGCTTCACTTATTTCTTGTTCTCATGAAATCAAAGTTGGTAGCCAGAAAGTATCATTGGACGCCCTAGTGGACATTGTGAATATAATTAATTTTATTAATCTGCATTTAGTTCAAGGGTTGGACCTTCAATCCATGATGTCCATCTGTTATTGGGTTTCATGCATTAAAAAGGTCACTCCTCATCTTCATATGCCAATTTGGCTTGTTGCAATCGAGTATAGATTAGTGGTCAACTTCTAAGACATCTCATAGTTGTTATACCCAATGATCTTTAGGGAGGTTGGTGGTGCTGTTGATCTGTGAACATTAACTTTTAAAAATACTATTGTAATCTTTGACTCTAATCATCAAACCAGTTAAATTTCCCTCATTCCAAAACTGGCAACCAGAAGTTCCTCGGCAGCTACAGAGAAGTATTTTTCTATTGATGTGTGACTTTTTATCTACTATGTAATAATTCTCATTCCATCATTACCACTTTTGATGTGCCAGATGCTATCATCTGATAAGCCACTTTAGTATTTGACCTGATATAAATATGACGGTTGACCAAAAAAATAAAAACTTTTCTTTGAATTATTGGATGGCTAAGGAGGGTTAATCTTTAAAAGCATGTACTAGATGATATGATGGCGAAGAGCTAGAAGATAAAAATTCATTCCCATATATTGTAATAAGATTTTCTCAGAACCTTATGGCACATGTGACCACATGTGGATCATTGCATCTGAATAACTTTGCAGTCCCTAAACACACCATATACTACTTAAGGCTTCTATTGCTCAAGCAATCTAAGTCTGAGATTTTTTATAATATTAACATGTTAAACGCTTTACTCCTTGTGCTGAAAAGTCTGATCAGAAATGGCTGGAAAAATTCATACTTAGTATAAAAATTAACTAATTTAAAAGTCATGCCCTTTAGGATAAAATTCCTCATAAGTATTTAGAGATTGTTTACCAATGCTCTTGAGGATCTCAGGTTCATCTGCGCAGTAGCATATGCTGATAATATCTTGAATCACTCAACCAATGCTGAGAAAAACACCAAAGATTTGGTAGCTTGCTGCAGAACTCTACAAAGCCAGGTTCTTAGCAAATTCATCCAAATTAAATTGTACTTGAACAAAATTCAGGATCTTGGAAATCTGGTTCTAAAGGATGATCACGGTTTGCGCCTTAAGCTAAATGCCATTTGGTATGGGCTACTCCTGCGACGCTGAATCAATTGCTCAGATTTTTGCCTGTCAAATGTTTAAAAACTTACGGCCATCTCTGAATTTGTGTCACTTTTACATCGGCTAACTTTATAAATGAATCATTTATTAAACCCCTCAAATGATAAAACATTTAGTGATTAAGGAGAATTACATTACCACATGTGTTCTAAGTCATGATGACTAAGACAGGATCTTTTATTGCTTTTAACATCTCTGGAACGCCTTTGGAGATGTCCCACAACAGGAGCACGGTGGGTGGTGACACCTAATGGTTTATCCTAAGAAAATGTAGTGTGCTAATATGTTGCATGAGCCATCTATTTAAAATAATAGCTACCAACTCTTGGCCTGTAAGTAATGGTAATACTTTTACAGAGAGACAAACAAATTTTAAGTTGTGAACACTGACCAAAAGTCGCTCACCTACTATTCTAAGCCTCAAAGTTGGCACTAAAAACTGAGTCTATGAAATTTCCTTAGCTTAGAACATACGATATATTTTCCAAGGGTCCGCCCATAACTTTCCAGATATCCTTACTAATAATTCTCATATGGATATGACCTTAATGATGACTCCAAGTTATTAACTGTGTTCCCCCATGAGCATATAGTGACATTGCAAAGCCCCCATCTATTGCCGCAGTAAATTCTTCCACACTGAGTACCAATACCAAAACATTTACCCATTCTACTCATTGTCACTGTCTTCTCTTCTGAGCCTTCTGATCACATGTATTTATGCATACTTCTCCACCTCATCTGAGGCTAAATGTTTTTTTCAACAATGTTGTTTTAGAATCAGAGTCTTCTAACCTTGAAGGCCTTTACTTTCTTAATAAAATCGCTGATGGCAAAGCCCCTATTGGAGAGTAATTCCAAAAGAATAAAAAATAGACTTCTGTGATTGAGAAAATTTCCTTCTGCCCTGTGTTCATGCGTCATAATTGGACATTAAAAATTCCCTATCATGATACAATCTAGTGTAAATAGTTGTTTCAACTTATATAAACACGAGTATGACTGTAATGGACTCACAACAGACGTTTCAGATTAGGTAGAGGGCTTCATAACTTGCGCTCTATTTAGATATAATAAGACACGATGAAATAGTCTCATTAATCCCCTTTAACAAGCAGTAGGACAAGGGACCTCACTATTAATAGGTTTTATCATGGTTTTGCTAACGTCCCAGGGGCTTGACATGGTCATGGGGTAGTAATGTTTCACAAATTATGCCATATTTATCCCTTGTTTTATAGTGTCTATAGCTAAAGACATGACGCGGTTGTTTGTTTCCCACATTATATCCTTATTTGGAGTGTCTCAGGTAATGTTCAGTGATAGAGTGCATCAGTTTAGCTCAAAATTCATGAAGTATCCATGTGACATACTAGTGATAAAGCTCTATATAACAGCACATCACCCACAATATGACTGCCAGACTTGGCAGTAAATCAGTTTTTGTATCATGGTCTCTAATACTATGCTACTTCCTACCAAGACACATTGGCAGCTGACCTTTCTCTACCCCAGCTATTGTACAATAAATTCCTCACTTTCAACAGGGGTGTCGCCAATGTACGCCAGCTTGGGTATAACCCCACCTTCACTACTAATACCTAAACGCTCAGCAGCATTCCATTGGCGGACAACTTTGTGTGAATATCCATAAACTGCATCAACAGGCTCAGAATCAATTAATTAAATTAATTATGGCGTCAAACAATACTTGGACAAGAAGCGCCGCGTAGTCTATAACTATGAAATAAGCAAATTAGTGATTGTGGATATAAAGAACCTTTACCTTGAAGTCTCATGTCAAAAGTCTATGAATGAGTTGTCCCCTTCCAAATTAAAAAGTCTTGAATAACAAATAATTCCACTTGGAGCTTCCAATGCACAGGAAGATTTACATCTCATTCCACGCGTTGTTACTTTGTTCCTTTAAAGTTATCAACTGGGGTAACGTTAGCTTGATTTGGTGTTTTTAATCATGAGCTAGCATAACAAAGGTTTTGGATTCAGTATGACAAGGATGTTAGAAGCGACTAAGGATATGAGAGGGTTATGGAGTGAGGGTGATTATGATAGGGCTTCAGTAAGAAATTTTTTGTTGGGAGTTTTTTGTAGGTTTAAATGACATATTGTATTATAATAGCTTTGGTTTAATATTGCTAAGTAATTCAATTCAATTTATATTTTATTGACTGAGAGCCTTAACTAAACAACTACTGGTATCATATACCTCTTTAACTTAGCTACAATGAAGATATTTGCATGGTTGGTGACACTATTCTTCTTCATAGGTTTGGAACTGAACAATCTGAGCATAACTTTGTATCTTAGTAGAAATTGAGTTTTTCATTGATGATAGTAAATTTCTAACTAATATTACTTCTCTGCATAGTTTTTATCTGGAGAATTAATTTGGGCTTCTAAAATGCTTCTCATTTTAGGTGCTTAAACATTATACCCATTTAAGACAGAAGCTACAAGAGAATTTTTTTTTACACAACATTTTTCTCGTTCTTAAGGTTCTCTATAGGCTCCAAAGTAATCTCCTTAGCTGTGTATTAAGTCCATTTTAATAGGTACTGTATGTATTTATAATATGTCCATCTTCCTATTGTAGCTTCTATTTTATTCAACTGAAAGGAACATTTGATAGGAGGGGGTACTGAATCTTTATCCTTATTATGGGGTAGGGAACTTACATCTTTTCTAAACAGCATTTATTGTGGAACACATCATGGATCTTTCATCCTTCAGTTTGATTAACTCAATAGGCTAACTTCTCTACAACTTTTGTCATCTAATAATGAACCATGCATTAATGAGCAAACTTACAATATGGCATGTCATAAATTTGACTATGGGCTCTGCTAGTTGGCAGGCTAACCATTATGAAGACTGGCCAGCCCTTGCCATTTTGCCTTAGACGACGGGGCTAGCAGCGTCAGCTAACCCCTTGGTGGTTCACCTGCACCATTTGAGGATCCCCTAGCCTAATTCCTAACCAACAAATAAATATAAGCTTATAGACAAAGGTAGAATAGGAAAAGTGAGATATTTATTAAAAGGGAAGCGCTAGGTAGTTATACTATTTATAAAAAGCTACTGAGCCCACCGCTGACCTATCAACTCTTCTGCTGGTTCTTCCAGCCAACCACTCTTCTTTTTCTTCTACATTATTCTCTTCCCTGGAATCGACCCTCTTGCTCCATCCTTCCTGATGTCCAAATTAGTTTTGTCTCATCCTCAGCCTTAAGTCACCAGTGAGCTATATAAATAAATAATCTAAATAAACATGAAATTTGTATTTGATTTTTGAGTTGATAAAAAATTGCACTGGAAACAACTTCAGTCACTCACTTTGACTCAGAATATCTCAGCATCTGCTGACATCTCTTCTCAACTTATCTAATTCATTTGAGTAAGAATCAACTTATTCAGGCGATAATTGATTATACTAAATGAGGCACTGGAAACAACCTTGGCCACCTCAAACTCATAATTGTTGGATCCACCAACATTGGATTATCAGGCAGCAAATTCATAGATGAACAATTGAAGTGAATCCATTGGCTTTCTGCTAAAAACCCACAACGGTCCATGAATGGCAGTTGGCATTGAACACTGATTCCGCTGACTGATAGTAATTGGATCATCCTCAGCTATTAGTCGCCAGTGATCCTTATACTAATTTGGGGCCAACAATTGGCCCCACTCAAACCTAATACCAAACTTAGCAGAATACAAATTTTGGCTCAACCCAAATTGGGGAGCAACTAACCAGAAAATATCAAATAACATGATATTCAGTCAATAATCCATTCCACCAAGATTGGTTATATCATCCCAAATAATGATTAATCATTGGAGGAATCAATCTGGTTAAAATTCTGACAAGGCACATCTAAAGTTATTTTCTCAGAGATCCAGGCATACTCTACAATAACTTTTTCCTATTTACCAGGTACTTGCTTCTTGTCTGAAAAATACTGATAGGATTTTACAGCTTGTCTCAAGTCAGCCAAGCATAATGCATACATCTTAATATATTTAAGAAGATTCCTGCTGGATTATTTGATTCTGTGGCAGGTAATTATTCCTATAAATCATAAATAACCATAGTTAAGATTAAAAGACAAGATGCAAATAAAGACACAATTGATATTGTGTAACAAAACTGGGACATAGGCAACATCTCAACCCAGTATCTTATTCTGTATTTACATGACTTCTCAGGTAAAACTCTAGGATCTTGTTGAACCTCTAGCCGTCCTTAATTCTAAGACTAAAAATGGAAGACGAACATCTATTTCAACTATGAGATTTGTGAGAATTAGGTTCCAAAGATGCAAGTAAATTGAGAGCCTCAGTCTTAGATAAACTCTCATAGGATTCCATGTTGAATAATTATACCTTTATAAACATCTAGGACGCTTCTATTGTTGTGAAACATGTATATTTAGGATTTAAGTAGGCTACTTTAGTAAATTGATCAACAGATTTCAGAACAGCATTAAAACCCTGGGAGAGGGTACTTCATATTGAAATACATGTTAATGAATCCCGCTTCTGAGACATTTCCAAAGGTTCCAACTGGCCTTCAGGATGCCCTTTTATGGTCTTAGTAATCTTAAATTCTCACAACCAGCTAAGTTATTAATTATATCGTTACCCAATTCAGGACAGTGTTTAGTTATAAAAATGAGTGTCACCTTCTTGTATTACCTGGTGTGTCCAGCTTCGCCTGAGTGATGGTATTCATGTAATTTTTCCAATCATTAGGGCCACTAAGGAATGTGCAGGAATTGATAACAACAGATCAATTGTCCTATCTAGATTTAAATATTTTATATCATCCGCTATCCAAGTTCTGGCTCATATCAGCCTTTCCCTTCTAAAATGCATCATAATTCTGCAGCTTCCATGTTTTTATCATTTAGTCCCACCAGAACGAGGTGAGAGATATGGGAAATGGGTTCTACGACTTCAGTAACACATGTATATTATAAACCAAGATATCTCCTTCAACAAGTACCAAATCAGGATGTTTGATTAGGGAATTTGAGCCACATACACCTTCCAAGACTTATAACTAAAAATCTAACTACAAAACTTTTGATAGAGAGGGCCCATCTGGATTGGCGCTGATTCAGATAATGCAGAATAAAGATTACATCAAATTCTTGTTATCTGTCATTATTTTAAAGAGATAATTAGACCCACATAGTATCATTGTCAGCGCTTCATGGTATAATCAATTGACAGCTTCTCCATGACATAAATAGGGTAGTGAACTTATCCAGAGTAAACTTATTTAAATAGTAACTAAAGGATACAATTTAGGGGGTGGAAGGCGAGTCAGCAAGGGCGTATGGCTACCAACCTGAAGGTTGCGGGTTCAATTCCCGCCCTTTGCACATTGATTGGGGTGCCAGACAAAGGAAGTTATTGGCGGTTAGTAGGTCTAATAACACGAAAACCTTATCCATGACGTAACCAGAAAAATTTGAGTCCTGATCCGGAGGTGGAAAAACTTCCTTCAATGGAGTTGACCCTGTTCAGGTTTCATGTCATTTCTTCCTTTCAGTAATGCCTGTCCCCTGGTCAGCTTGCCTTGGTTAAATAAAATAAAGAATACAATTTACTATTATCCCTCCCCTTCTACAAAACTCCAGTAAGTACAAAATCAAATGTCAGTTTAAACAACATAAAACATCTCATAATCAGAATTAGCCAACATAGGACATAATGTAACACGTGTTTGAGGATAGAAAAAGAATTTTCTGCCGCTGTGTCTAACTTAAATAGCATTATAGTCTGAGGAAAGATGCGTCATGGGCAACGAAATAGTGAAATTTAATCGATAGGATCAAGGCAAGAAGTTGTAAGACTGAAAAACTGCGGAGTATCTTTTTGGCAAGGAGGTGGCCATGAAATGATTGCTTACATCTTGTTAGCACCACGATAAGCCCATCTTTGATAATAACATATATGAGGAACTCATTTACTTCCTGCGCAAAATTGAGTTTTGATAGCTTGACATGTAAGTCATACCTTGGCAACTGCTCAGAGATAGAGTTCAAGTGAAATAAGTGTTTTCCAGTGTCTTTCTGTAGATCAAGATATCATCAAGTTATGTCACATAGAAGCGCTCCATGTAACCGCCCAGAACTGTATTGATCATCTTATGGAATGTTCTAGTTACATTACACAACCCAAATGGCATCACTAGATATCATACAAACTAAATTTTCATTTTAAACGCTTCATTACACTCATCACTTACTTTTTAATTGTATCTGATTAGATGCGTCTTTCAAGCAACTATGAGAAAGATTGTGGCCCCTGATAAAGATACTCAGGTAATTAGAATCTGGTAAGTAATAACATATCTGAATGGTCATCTCATTGAGCTTGTGGTATAAAAATATGGACAAAGTCCCCATCTTTTTTACTAACAAACAATAAAGGAGACAAACAGGGCAAAAACATACATATAAGCCCATTTTAAGAATTATCTCCATTTATTACAGCAGTGAAACCTGTTATCACTGATTGCAACTAAAATTGGACCTTGGAATGAATGCTTCCCCTTGTTTAATCGAATCATGTGATCAAAGGGTCTATGAGCTATATGTTTCTTAGCGTCCTCTTCTCCAGATAATGATACCCATTTTTGTTTTCCTGAATAATTTCTTTTAAGAATAGGAAATACCTCCCTAAAACCACTGTTACAAAAAGCGAATCATATTTCTTTAACATGCACCCAATGAGCATATTTTATATTAGTCATGATATTAATCTTCTGTAATTGTACTTGATTTTAACCCGATTCCACCAAGGAAGCCAAAAAATTAAAATGATATGGTGAATTACAAAGTACACTTGACTCAACTTGGATGCTACTTGCAGGATTCTCCTTTCATTGGGGGAAGCCTTGCTAGGGGTCATAACTTACCTATTGGCAGATGCTGGATTTGGCTCGCCGTAAACTTGGGTGAGCCTGATACAAAGTACTATGGATTAACCACATTAATATTTTAAATTTAAATTTTATTTGGGAAAGACGATTAAGGGACAGACCCTTATGATAAACACCAACTAAAAAAACCAATAAAACTAGGGCACCCCAGAGGAGCATAAGCTACCTCCTCTTGCCAGAAGGACTTCCAGTGGAAGGAAGAGGAGGAGTGATAGGAGAGGACTGGGCAAAAAATGAACATGAATGAAGTAAAAGGTCTAATGATAGGAAACAGATTGGGAACCAGGATAACATTACCTGGCATTAGCGGGATGGCAGGTGGCCAAACAACTGAGTTTGAAAGTGATCCGTGAGGTGGGAGTGGAAGTGACGCACAACTTCATGGAGGGTTGGGGTAGTGCCAGACAGTGCATCAAGGATATTAGTGTGGATCGTCCATAGTGCTATTGCAACAATTAAGGTGTAAAGAGAAGTGTGGATTTGGGAGATCATGAAAAAAGGCGAAGAGGTTCTTAGGTAGGCTACAAGTCTGTTCATGCTCCTGGAAAAAGAGGCACATAACATCCCGCCAGATCACCTGAGATGGTGGGCAATCTTACAAGTTATAAACTAATGACCCATATTGACGCACACATTGCATGAAGATTGAGAGGCATTGAACCACTCAGCAGTTCGGTACACCTTTCTCAGGCATCTCCACACATGGGCGCAAATCAAAGGTTTATTACAGAGGATGTTGTGTGTACTGCCAAATGTTTTTCTTTGTCTTAAAAGAGGACAGGATGTCCATCTTGTCAAGGTAGTCCACAATAGCAATGAGGGGGATAATGGGGTACCAGGCTGTTCAAAATGGGCAACCTCAATAATAAATATTTTATAATTTGAATTGACTAGTGCTTAAGCACCCAGATGGTGCAGAATACACCCATAAAGTTTAGCTGACTCGGAATTTCAATCCTAAGTGGAGGAAATATCTTCAAACAGGGATTTTCAAACTCCTTTTTGCTCGGACTTACTAATTTACTTGGAAAACTTCAAAAACCAACAACCCAACAAATTAAGCATACTTCGTCTATAAGACACAGGGCAGTTTCAGCCATTATCAAACACACATTGCTGAAATTGACCATCTAGAAAACAACACACCAAGAACAGGATACAGCCATGGATGGGGTCACAAATGGGCGGAGTTTTCTGCTTGGTTAAACACCCTGATCCGCGAACACCAACACCAAGTCAGAGTCCAATATAAAGGCAAAAACATAAGCGATGGAGAAACTTGTTTGAGCTACTTTTTCTGCTGATTCCATGTGAGGAAAAATATGATAGCTTGCACACAGGTCCATTGACTGGACAAATCCATAGCAGAAACACCCAAAGAAGTCATGATTAAAGTGCACAGGTTTTATACAAATTTATATAAATCCAAGCTGGTCGAAGCAGAAAAAATCAAAAAATTTCTTAGAAGCGCACATATCAACACCGCGGCCCAAAATCACAATTTAATCAACCTAATATCGCACAAGGAATTATGGGAAGTAGTACACGGTGCACCAAGAGGGAAATGCCCTGGACCTGATGGGCTTTCCTATGAATTTTACATAAAATATTTTAATAACATCTCTAACATTCTTCTAGCTTCAATGAACAAGTGTATTATGGAAACATGCTTCCTACCTGGAGGCAAAGAAGCCTACACAGTACTTTATTCAAGAAAGGAGACAGATTAGACCTATCCAACTGGCACCCGATTTCCCTAACCAACAAAGATACAAAATTTAACAATAGTATGGCTAAACGACTAGGAGAAATCGCAACTGATGCAATATCCCCATCACAATATGGATTTTTTCCAAGAAGATCCATATGGGATAACATCCACACAGCTGCAAATGTCTGCCGGTCCAAAACCTCTGGAGCCCTTGCCTTTTTAGACCTACAAAAGGCATATGATAGGGTGAACTTGACCTATCTTAGGGCCTGCCTTCAAAAATTTAAGCTTCCAAATAGATTTATAAACCGGGTAATATTGTTTACAGAGTCTGCAACCATGGCTGTGCGGGGAGCAGGCTTCTTAAGCAACCCAGTTATCCCACAGAGAGGACTAAAACAAGGAGACCTCTTAATCCCTCTACTCTACAACTTTAGCCTAGACCTCCTAATCCGAAATACAAACACACTGCTCAAAGGAATCAATGACAAAGGCCAACCACCAGTCAGAAATGATGGCCTTCGCTGATGATTGTGTGGTGGGCATATCCAGCACTTAGGACGCTTGCAGAAATGAGAAATTAATACAAGACTATTCAGCCATAAGTAACACATCACTTAACACTGAGAAAACGGAAATTATACTCCTGGGAAAATATCAGACCCATTGGGCACCATCTACCCAGGGCCAACAAGATAATATAATATCAAGACTCCTGACCAGACATAGGAGGTGTAAACTAGCAAATACCTCACTGATGCTTCCATTAATCACCAAGCCAACAGCTGGCCCTGTTAATCACTTGGGAGTATGGTTGGAAGCAGGGGGTTACGCTAACTCCATGATGGAAAATCAATTATTGGACAAAATAACAAAACACATTGCCTCCTTACACAAACATCAAACAGGTCTAACAGGAAGGGTCACGGTAGCCAACTCTATGATTTTATCAATCATATGGTTCACGGCCCATGCAATCGCTTTCTCACCACCCTTTTTCAACACAGCCCATGCCCTATTACAAGGATGGTCATGGTTCAACTATAACCCCCTGCACACCTCAAAACCTTATTTGGCTTATGAAGGAGTGGAGGCAAGGGGCTTCCTAATTACGTAGAGCAAGCAAATCATATACTGGGATCCTGGATAGCTCAGGTGACTAGCCCAGATCTTCCAGATATACACTGGGCCAGAACAGCAAGATATAATTTTACACGTGAACTACAATTAAGAAACCCAGAGCACCAGAACACATTAATCAAGTATCTTGCATCCCATCCTACAGCTGCAGGACCACATGGCACTTCTGCACATTTCAAACGAATACTCCTAGCCATGAGAAGAGCGACATGGCGGATTCACATAAATGAACAAAACAGTCACCAAGGACGCGAAAGACTAAAACACAGACGGGAGATCAATGATCAAATAGTCACAGACAACATAATAAGCAAAAGCCCAAATACCATAGCCAGGATAGATTACCTGGACCATATGAACATACCCTACAACCTGGAGACCCAAAGAAGAGTATGGAGATACACACATCACCCTTTACTCCAACCCAGGATGAGAGCACATGTATGGAGGTGCATGAGGAGAATATACTGAACAGCTGAACAGTCAAACGCCAATCACACCTCATGTACAATATGTGGTCAATATGGAAGCCTAGCCCACCGTTTAGAACAATGCCCAACATCAGCGGCGATATGGAAAGAGGCCATGCGCCTTTTCCACCAAGAAAACGGACATCCATTCAGCCTAGCAAGGAACATGTTCGCTATAAACATGGACTCTCCTATCCACCCATCTTTCAGGGCGCTAATAGTAGCAATAGCACTATGGACGATACACACAATGGTACTGGAATCGTTCACAGGAGCAGTGCCAACAATCTAAGAAGCCATTCATCGCTTCCACAGCCATATATTAGAACACTTCCAAGCATGACTGTTTGGACATATGACCACCCGTAACAGAAGGACAATCAACACATGGTTCCCCATATGGTTCCTAAAAGTTGATCCTTTCTTTCACACATGCTGCATCTTAATAAGCTAGCATAACTCCCCTTCCCTACCGACCTAATCTTGGTGATCCTTGAGACAACAAGAGGGGCCTTGAATCCTCTGAGGGTGTCTCTATTTATCAAATTTCATTAGTTTTCTCACTATATTGGAAGTACTTGTCCCCTAATTGACCTTCCCCGAATAAATATAGGATAACTTGAATTGACACAAGCGACTAATGCAGAGGATGTCAAAACATCAATTGGGTTGCAGAGAATTACTATTTGACGCTTAAACCCAATCTTAAAACCCCTTTCAGGATTAATCAGCAAATTATGCCAAGGATGATCCCAATCCCCTTTGTATTGTTATTAATACTTTATATCTAGCTGTTGCTAAAAATACCAAACCTCCCTATCCCAAATCCTCCCCTTCCTGATCCCACTTCTAGCCTCAAGGACCTATATATAACTCAAGGCGTTATTCAAATAAGCTAACTATTTCTTACCTTCTTAGTTATTCTGTAGCTTTCTTTGGCCAAAATGTTTACTATCTCACTAGGTGCTTTGGGGCCTAGATTTAATAATGGCCAAATAGGAGCTACTCCCCCATGGCCTAACAAAATGGTGCTCTCTGCCAATTGCATACAAGTCCTCCATTAGGGATACTACCCAGAAAGGAGAAGGGGCGGTTGCTGCTGTGGGCTTTTGGCCTGGAGTCTACCCAGAGCTAAAACAACCCAGGAGGTACGAATTCCATGTCCTGGCCCCTAATCAGCTGCGTTGGAATTCAAGCCAGAATGGAAACAGTAGGACCAATTGGGGTTCCCCCAGGCTGGTCTGATTCTGAAGACTGGGCGACCAAGTCCAGGTTAACCTGGCCCCTGCACAAAGCGGGCAAGCCTGGATGAGGGGGACCAAGGGCCCCCAAAACTATAGTAGGATCTAGTGGGTCAGCAATGTTGATCCAAGTTTCCAGGTCCCATTCCTGATGCTGGCTCTCATTCTGAGGGTCTCACCTAGTATCTTTCCCAATGCTGGGTCCCATACCCAATGCTGGAACCTCTTCCCAATGCCAGATCCCACACCAATGCTCTTTCCAGATCCCATCCTCAATTATGGGACCTCTTACCAATACTGGATACTATGCCAATGCCCCTACCTTGGCCTGACCCTTAGCTGAGGCTTAGAGGGGGTTCTGTCAAGATTCTCCCTTTACTGGAGGAAGCCATTACTAGGGGTTGCAACTCGCCTGTTGGAAAGTGCCAGATTGGGCTCCCCATTAACTTGGGTTGAGCCTGACCCAAAGTAGTGTGGATCATTTCAACAATATTTACATTATAATATAGATAACACTTGCGACTAAAGCTGAGGATGTTAAAAAATGAATTGGGTTGTGGGGAATTACTATCCAATCATGAACCCCAGTCATGAAACCCTTTTAGGGTTCACCATCAAATTATGCTGAGGATGATCCTGATTTACTTTTTTAACATTATAAGTATTTTTATATCTCACTGTTGGCAATCAATGCTGAGACCTCCCTATACTGAATCCTCACCTTCCCAATCCCACTTCTAGCCTTAGGGTCCTATAAATAACTCAAGGATTTATTTGAATAAAACATTGTTTCACTTAAATTATTAGCTCAACTGTAGCTTTCTTTTGCCTTTAGGGCTTACTACTTCGCTGGGGGATTTGGGGCCGTGATTTAATAGCGGGCTAGTTAGTTGTTACTCCCCCATGGCCAAACACCACCTTATTAAACAAAAAAAATTAATGTGAGCAACGACAAGATATAAACTGTCACCATTACCTAAGATTACAAGGGAGTGGAAGGCGAGTTGGTAGGGCATACGGCTACCAACCTGAAGGTTGCGGGTTCAATTCCCGCCCTTCACACATTGATCAGGGTGTCAGCCAAAGGAAGCTATTGGCAGTTAGTAGGTCTTTTAACATGAAAACCTTACCCATGATGTAACCAGAAAACTTGAGTCCCGATCCAGAGGTGGAAAAAAACTTTCTTTGATGGAGTTGACCCTGTTCAGATTTCATGTCATTTCTTTCATTTCTTTCTTTTGGTAATGCATGTCCCCTGGTCATCTTGCCTCGGTTAAATAAAAGGATTACTTAAGATTATATCCACTTAGTGTTTTTAAATGTGAAAATCTAGCATTAACACTATATGTTCTTAAGTGAAGTATTGTGAGGATCCATTATTTAATAAAGACATTGTTTTTAAATTATTTAACTCAATGTCTAAGTTTATACTAATACTAGATAGAATTATATAACATATTTAATAAGGAAACGATGGTCTGTGGTTTGTTCAACTTGTGATACTTCTGAACCTGGAGTTCTTATGTTCTTATATTTAGTAATGAAGTCTCTGTGACCACAATAACTTTCATCAATGATAGTAATATATGGGTGGTTTCTGAGGTACTTGGCAAGATGGTTCACCAACTCCTAATGGAAGTAAAATTCTCCCAACACCTCAAGCCATTCAGCCATTCTAAAAGTTTTAAGAAACTTTCACATGTAATCTCAGGTGTAAGACCTTTCCGCTAAAATTTCATCAAAGCTTAATATTCCTATACTCTATTGCTGTCAAAATTTGAAGCCACTAACAATAGAATCTGGAGCTGATCATAATTTTCGAATAAGCTTTTATCACTTTTACAGAGCCTAATTACCATATAAAGCATTTACAGTGAGTTTTAATCTTGTTGCAAAACTTTATGTGTATCGTTATAAAATGCTCAAATTATGCCTTTATTAATCTATATTATTATAAGTACATTGCTTAATTCTGCAAAGGTCATTTATTGGGCAAAGGATTCTTGTAGAAAGTGCAAGTAGATGTTTTTTCATAGTTTTCATCTGGCTAGACTCTACCACATTCATTGTAACATTTCCATTGTGATTTTAGGGTAAACATTTTATATGGTAATCATTTGGTAGTTAATTAATAAAAAGGCTAGAATTTCATCTCCCAAAACACCTATATGATTGGCCAAATTTGGTAAAAATGGACAGTCAAATTGTCAAGGACTGGGGTACCATTATCCTAATTAGGAGTAGCAAACATTGAGAAAGCGTAAACAAGTCTTAAGGTTCAGTATAAAAAAGGACATAAGATCTGACCAAGGGTGTGAAATGAGAATCTGTCATTATCTTGTTTTACCAAATTGATACATCCATCTTTTAATTGTGATTTGTTTTCAAGCACATACTTGCAGTAGCTCAACAGAACTATTTTTGGCGAAAAATGTAAGACAAATTGATAACGTTAAACGTTCTTTCATTTAAGTGTTTTTCAATCTTAAAGCATAGCTAGAAATCAAGTCGACCACATCTATTTTCTTCCTCTTGTGTAGTCCATTTCACCAAATTTTTATATATAAGCATCCTCACAATTCTAAGAACCTCATCTTAGCTTTCAATAAATTTTAAACCATGTGCAGCGTAATTAGTCTTTATTAAAAAAGCCACTTATGATCCTAATTTTTTCTGTCATATTTGCTTATGCTAATATTAGGATGATGTAACAATTTTCAGCACGTTAAATTACTCTTAATATTTTGTTTGACATCTCCTTAAAAGTACCGCTTCTAAGATCTGAATTCTGCAAGGTGTCCACTGCACTCACACTACCTCCCTGTCTTCAGTCAGGCTTCCTGAAACCATAAAGCCATCCACCTATAGTTACACTATGTAAGTTTTTCTATAGTGCATTATGACTCATCCAACTAGCTGATGTTTGAACTCAGTAGTGCAAACCCAATGGCTACCATGCCAAAGACCTTATGCTACTTAAAAAAAGAGCCCTTTAGTGGTCTCAATATCTGATCAAGAACACTCAGCTTTTTCCAATCCCTCTCATCTCTGCTGCTTCCTGCTATGCCTCCACCTTTTGAGGGGTGATGTCACAATTTGGTTTAACAAATGTGGCATTTGCATTTTACATGACTTGTTTTTAAATCATCTACCTTGTTGGAGCTCAGAGAAAAAAATAGTGCTTAATGCTAGACCAATTAGTCACACCTGACTATTAATAAGATTAATAGTTTGTCAATCTGATAGTGCAGCTGTAAAATCCTTTAACCTCACTCCCGCTTCCCAATCATGCATCCCATTTTACTGACGTTTGGTATATAAACCTCCCTCAGGTCTATGAGAGTCCTATATTAGATTTATATAAATGTTTTCTCGTCTTGTATAAGGGATTTTATCTATAAAAACTGTTCTTCTCTAACCTTGGTGGTTTCATCTGTCAGAGTTTCCAAACCTTTACCAGTAATAGGACAATGTAACAGTTTTCACTATTACATGCATATTTGGTGATGGTGTTGCTCAATGATAAGTCTATAGAAAGGAATGGCAGTATGGTACTTTAAGGTAGAATGGAAAAATGTTTCAGTTTAAACTCTTTTAATAAGATTGTTAGTAATGTCATTTAAGGTGATATTTTATTAACTGCAAGATTTAACTAAACAGCTAATGGGAATATATATCTCTCTGGCTTAGTTATTGATTATAATAATCGAATGGTTGGCGGCACAATTCTCAAACATAGGTTTGGATTAGCCACTTGAACATAAATTCACAGCCTAATAGAGATTAAGTCATTCTCCACGTCCCTTTAGCGTATTAAATGATCTTAGTTAAAAAAATAATTTTTCAATCTTGAGGACTTTACTGTGGGTTCTAAAATGTTTTCAAGTCTGGATTTTCCTTGATATTTGAACACATTAACCAGTAGAGATTGAGCTATAAAGGTTGGAAAGCACCAAAATTTGATCTAAGAGAATCTTGGACTTATGAAGCGTCAAAATTAGAGTATAATACCTGGTGTCTTACATAAAGTACCTGGCTTATAAGAACATCCAGGTCCGCGCGGTTTTGGCTCAGTTGGGAGAGCGTCAGACTGAAGAACAGCCGGGTCCCTTTTAAAGGTTTGTGCTAACTGCCATTAGTTGATTCCAGAGTTCAACAAAAGAGTTTTAAAGCACCCTCACTTCCACGCCCAAGACAGCCTCCATTGCAGCATTTAGATATCAACTCATATAAAAACTACGTTTGTCACAGGCTCCATAGGGGGGTGTGAACTCTTTTTAAGAATTATGGTGATGTAAGGTTATAGGACCCAGCTATCAACTTGGATAAGACCATGTACCTCTTTATCACAAAGTGGGACATCAACCCCAAAAATTTGCTACTTGAAATTCTAAATAACCTAAGCATACCAAGGAAGAAAAATGACAGGAACAGCCTATCCTGTTTGATTTATGTCACCATCTAACATATACTAATTCTCATAACATCACTACCACAATCACTGAGATTGAATAGTAAATCTTGTTAAATAATAAGTTCTTATAATTTCAGAGGTGAGTTTAAAGTATGTTAACCAATTACAAATACCTCTTGCAATTCAACAGCTTAGTCAGTAGCATCATTGATGTATTTTTATGCATGGGCAAAATCAGATAAAAATGATTTACAGAGGAGGTTCTTCAAATGTAAGCTTTCATACATATTTGACATAAAATTAGCTTAAAATACATCAGAAAATTCTGAGGATGTTAAGGTAAAATTAGCCAATCAAATAAGGAATTAATAATTGATATACAGAATTAGATAATATAAACCAAATTCAATAGAATTGATTCAAAATTAATTATCTAGAGATTAGCTCAGGACGTTTCAATGTATTAAACTTTACTAAGCCATCAGCATATGCCTTAAAGGACAATAATCAATAGCCTGCATACTATAGGGTGGTAGGTTATTCTATTCCTAGCATCACTGATAAAAATAAATCCTAAAAACACTATCTTTAAATTTATTTAGATTTTACTTTCTTGATATCTATTATGGTCTATGGTGGGCCACATATTTTGTATTGACATTAGCTCTAATGATGCTGATTTTAGTTGTTAGTTAGGTTATTGTCATCTAATACAAACATGAAACTTAGAGATCAGCCAATATTTACCAAATACTCAGCCCCACAAACTCTCCCCAATCCAGCTCAAACACTTAAACCCATATTGTCCTATCAGAACGGTGGTACCTTGCTGCCTAAGGCTTTTGTTTTGGGTTCTTAAGAATCCACAATAAAAGACTGGTTTTTTCCATGGCAGTTATTACAGCTCATTTGAAATTAAAAGAAACCAAATTGGCTATGAACAATCAGCTAATTATGCCTATGTTCCTTTATGTTTCATAAGATCACTATCTATGATATGCTGACACTGTAAAGCAATAAATTGAAATCTGAAGCTCCTAGTTATGTGGTGCAGTGTAAAAAGTAGACTGATGCTACTAATGGATTCTACCAAACCTTTAAATACTTCTTTACTAGATATTTCATAGAAATTAAACATTATCTGAAAAAAATTAGGAATTACAACTCATTCTTACAGATGGCTTAATTTGACACCAATATATAAAACAGAGAGACAGGATTCATAATAAAGTTTAGATATATGGAAATTATTGCGTGGGAATCTACATAACCTACTGCATAAATATACTAATTTTAATATATAATTTGTCAGTGATGAAACAAAGCGATCAAAACAGCACTGCAGGAATGTGTAACAAACAATAAGGGATAAAGAACTAAGTTGTTTTTAGATTCTATATTTAAAAACTCTTAAATTTTAGCTTTATATTTACCATGAAAAATATCAATTCCAGATTTAATCTGTATATCTTTTCAGACAAATTTACAAGGCAAAAATGAGAGGTGATTGATGTAATTATGACAGCAGAATTTGCTTAATAATGGACGGAGAACAACATAGAGCAAAAAACATAGTTAAAAAAGTTGTTATCACCAAAAAAATCTCAATTATGAATTAATCAATCATGTGCATCATTATTCATTAATTTTTTGCAGGGTAAGCTAGATCTAATATCTAATAAAACAAAACCTCAGCTATAGGAATGCAGCTAACTAAGAAGATCTTTACTATGGAGCTCTATGTTTATAGAGTGATGCGCTCTTCAAGTTTTAAAACTTTTCTGAGAATTGGTTTTCCTGTTTCAACTGTTTATTTTTAACATATATGTCAAATTTAAATAAGAAAGGTTGAGGTAGATTTGACTTAGACAGTAGACAGAGATATAAGTAAGCGCATTTGAGTGATGTTACTATCAAAAATATAGATATTGCTAACATGAGCCAGTTTAATATAGCCTTCTAGATTTACTAGTAGTCCCATGTATATGTATAAGCTTTCTCAGAATGCCATGAATTTATAAAAAACTATGATGTTGGGATTTTTGCCCATATTCCCAGCCTGCTAGATTAGTGAGAATCGCTAGGGGATAATTCACTAATGTGAGGTAAATTGGAAATTGGTTGACCCAAATTTTTGGAGTAACTATGTTTGGGGGATTCTAAGATATTTTCCTAGTCATATCTTTCGGGGACCAATCCAGACAGATACTTAAGATATCGTCAAGTGGAGTTGCTGATGAAATAGGGGCATCTGATAGTGATTAACTATCAGGTGTATCAATTGGGATCTGTCAGGTTTCATCACTGACTGATTGGTAATGAGTAGCAAGTTGCGAGGTGAGTGATGCCACCTACAAAAAGCAATTTGATCAGCTGGTGCGTGACCAGCCTTAATGAGAAATAGTCTCATTACCTAAGCAGGTCGCTAACCAAATATGGTTGGTTCGCTTGGATCAAGAAGAAAAACGTTAGGGACAGGTTTTCTTACTCTTACCATTTAGGTCTCAAGGATGTCCAACAATGGAATACTAGCTAGGGTGGGGAAGACCATTGCTTCTGAGACAAGAATGGGTGATTCAATGGCAACAGCTGCCATTTCATCGAAGAGGTGTCAACCAAGGGTTTGACAACCAAATCCCCACTATAAATTCTCTAGAATTCAAACATAAAAAAAACCTGTAAACATATATATTATTTATATAGTTTTCATCCGGTATATAGTTAGATAGTAAACTATTATCAGCTTTCAATTGTGCTGTTCTTCTCAAGAATATTATTGCTGTGTGCAATAATTGGGAGACTCTTTTGGAAAAGAGCAAAGATCTGAGCTGGGATCTAGAGAAGAATGAGAAACAATTAGGGATTGCTGCCAACTGTGTGTTGGACCAAAGAGACTGTTACCAGGGAATCTCAGAGAATATAAGGTTGGACAGTAAGAGGAAGGTGAATCGCTATATCAAGACATCTCAAGTATTTTGAGCAGGAATACTGACCATGCGTTGGGCTGAGATATAGGTATTCCACTCAGCTATATATAATATTCTTTATACTATTATCAAATGATAATAATATACTGTACAACGAAGGCATTGTGCACAAAAACCAAACCTGTGCAGTAATAAGTATATTGGGGTTTTTGCCAATAAATAACCAATCCAAGTAGATTTTTAAAAGTTGGTGCTCACTACAGGGGTGTAGTTGAGTAGAAGAACTTCGAACATGATGTCCTAAGAAAATGTTTCTAATTATGGAAATAAGTTACTAAGTAAAGTAAGTTTAAATAAGATAAGACATGAAGTGGATTACTTTCATTGGTGTTCACCCAGCTTAGAAGTGGAAATCCAAGTGAAGCAAATGGAAGATACTCAATAACAGGGAAAAAGGACTTGCAGCCTAGATAAGGAACTATCTATTGCAGCAAAGAAACCTGTTACATTGGACATTCACTTGAGATAAAGAGTAACAGAAGGGCCAACTCAGGTTGAAATTGGGTCCACTGGAAATAGTCCTGAGGAACAGCAGGACCAACTCAGTTGAAATTGGGTCCGCTTTAAATAGTCCTGAGGAGTGAGAGTTTAGATGAGGTATTGGATGAGATAGGAGACAATCAGGATAATTGGGTTTATTTACCAATGGAGAGATGAAGTCAAAACAGGAAATGGTTGATCAAGATAGTGGAGAAAATCATTTTGACTCAATAACCCTCAATCAATGATCAGAAGTTGCTGGAGATGAGTTCATCAATTCAGAAGAAATTCAATGAAGCTACGAGGTCAGAATGACCTGTGAAATAAAGGATGTCCATGAATACCAAAAATCATTTTCAGGAGAAAAATGATCTGAACAATCGGATGCAACTGTTGGCTAATGAGATATGAGAATCTAAGCATCAGTTGCCAAAGTATGAGATGAAATTAGGACCTGTTGGACGAATAACAAGTTGATATTGAAGGCCTTATATATTCAAGAGTATTGACAAAGTTGGCAAGTGTAGCCTATACATAAAGAGACAGCGATGTTGGTCATATGGTGAAGAAGGTCAATACTAATTGGAAGTATTGAGCTTAAGAGAAATAGTGGCAATGTTCCCATCTAGCCTCTGAACCATTAAACGGTTATGTCCAGAAATTTTGGTCAAGTCCTAATTGAAGACCACTGAACCAAATAGATGGTTAAATCTTAAGAGGATAAGATTTTTGAACCATGATAACTGGTAGGTCAGAATTACCTAAGACCCAGTTTATATGAAGGGGAAAAGAAGGGCCTCTGAACAAGTTTGTAGGTTGCAAGTCCCAATGCAAAAGAAAAATACAAAAAAAATAAAAATATATAAAAATATATAAAATATGATTTTTATGGTCTATGAGTTTTGGACCTAGGAAGTGACGAGAAATGCTGACGTAAATCCTAGAGAACCAGGGAATACCACTGAGGATCAAGAATGAGAAGACCATACCGCCAGGATTGCAGATGATAGTCAACATGGTGTTGACATTGGAGATACCTAAGCTGTTATATGGGGAGGTCAGAATCCCCTGGAAGAAGTCCAGAGTAGAGCCTTGGGTGGCTTTTGGGATAATAATGCTGTGCCATGGAGATATTCGAGTTCTCCTGGCGAATTTAAGTAAAAAAACTAATGAAGATAAAAAAGAATCAGATCATTGCGTTTATCCATCTAATCCTGATGGCTGAATTAAGGAGATTCCATCATTTTGGGACTCTCAATGAAATTAAATTACCAGCTGAGGTAACTGAGAATATCAACCTATTGGTTGATCACAAGCAACTCACTGATATGTCAGAAGGCCAGCAAGAGGAGGTGCTCGGATTGTTCAAAAAGTATTGGAAAGTATTCTCTCAGGATGACCAGAATTTGGGATGCGCAAGAGATGTGATACACAAGGTCAACACTGAGAAAATTTTCCAATAATGATGAGACCAATCTGATATCAAAAGTGGCTGAAGCAGTAGTGGAAGATGAAATCATCAAACTAGTGGAGCATGAGATTCTAGACATCAAGTCCCTGGGTGAGTCTGGAGCTAATTATGAAGAAAAAGGATGGCTCTAAATGGGTGGTGATTGACTACCGGATGCTGAATAAATTTATATAGAAGGATTTGTATCCCCTACCAAGGATTGACGATTTGCTAGATTGATTGGGAGAAGCAAAGTATTTCTCTGTGATGGATCTGATCTCAGGATATTGGAAAATCAACTTGCCAAAAGAAGACCAGGAAAAATGCGTGATTATTACTGTGCAGGGGCTATACCAACTGATAAGGATTCCCCTGGGTCTATGTAATGCGCCTGAAACGTTTCAGAGGGCCATGGACGTGATACTTGAATTTATTGCGGGGAAGGCCAACCATAGGACGGACACTTCCGAATATGACTCAGGAAAGACAAAACTTAGTACCAGGGAAGGCACCCCAGAGAAGCGATGCTATCTCTTGTTGCCAGCGGGAACGCCACTATGGGGAGGGGAGGGAACGTGTGGAGGGGCCGTAGCCACAACTGAACACGTGTGCAGAAAGGGGTCTGATTTGATGAACCAGACTGGGAACCAGGAGGAGACCAGCTGTTGGCGACGTGGTGGAAGGTATCCAAACATCCACGCTTGAAAGTGGTCCACCAAATGAGACCGGAATCTGTGGACAGCTTCTGGGAGGGTGGGGGTGGAGCCTGCGGTGGCATCTAAGACAATCGTGTGGATGGTCCACATGGCGATTGCAACCACCACAGCGTGGAAGGAGGGTGAAAGGGATGAGGCCATTGATAGAGCGAACATATCTCTTGACAGACTGAAGGGATGCGTTTGATCCTGGCCCAGCAGACGTTGAACTTCGCGCCATATCACTTTAGAGGTGGGGCACTTCTCCAGTCGGTGGAACAGCGTTCCATACTGGCCACACACGACACAGGATGAGTGTAAAGCGTTAGAGCGCTCAGCTGTATGATACACCCACCTCAGGCAGCGCCACACATGGGAGCGGACTTGAGGCTGCAACAGAGGATGGTGTGCGTATTTCCAGATAGTTTTTGGGTCTCAATGGAGTATGGGATGTCCATCATGTCCAGGTAGTCCACCCTGGATATGACATGGGGTCGTATGGGGATCACGCCATTTTGGATGGGTAGCCCCTGTACCTCTTGTGTGAACTGAGGAAAGGGGCGGCCTCTCTGGGCTGTATGTCCGCTAATACGAATTCTCCACTCAGCACTCCACATGGAGAGGGAGGATTCGTTTGTAGTGGGTTTTGGTACCATGAGGGCCTGTGGCCGATGGGTGTGAAGCAAGGTATTTCATCAGGGAGTGGGGGTCGATGGGTTGCTGGGGCCCAAGGCTCAGGAGAATTTGGAGCGGGCCGCGTGGGACCAGTGTTGGGAGGGGAGCGTAGGGGCGGTGACGGCCACTATCCAGGTACCCAAGATCTTGGCAGCATGGGCTCTGAAGTTGAGCAGACCCATGCCACCATGATGATGAGGGCCATACCTGACCTCTAGGCATACTGATGGAGGGCGGCCTGACCAAAGCCATCCTTGCAGCAGGGCATACAAGAATTTGAAGAAGCTTGGGGAGAAGGGGATGGCGTGGGCTCCAAACCAGACTTTGGAGAGGAGCATAGAGTTGGCTAAAACAACCCTGCCAGTAAGGGAAGTAGAGTGGGCTCTGAGAGAGGAGATTCGCTTCGTCACGTTGTCTAGAATATGGCTCTCCATTACTGCTGATGCGTATCCGCCTGCCTCTATCCACACGCCCAGATGGCATACCAGCCCTATGGTAGGGCGTGGCATGAAGGGGAGCACCAGTGGGGCGGTGTGGGTTGAGCTGGTAGGGCGAGGACGTGGGCGAGCAGATGGGCCGGGTTGGGAACTAAATGCTGGGGCCCAGAAGTTCTGAGACAGACCAAGGAGGATGATTTCAGTTTTGGAGGCGTTCTGTGCCACGTTACTAACCCGGGAATATTCCTGGATGAGAGCTTCAAGCGCGCGTGCATCTTGATTATTAGACACCCCAACCATACAATCATCTTAAAACGCCATCATCTTGACTGGGGCTTGGCCTGGAACATGGACCCCAGTGAGTTGGGCATTCACATTTCGCAATAGTGGGTCAAGGCTGAAGTTGTATAAGAGTGGGCTGAGGGGGTCCCCTTGTCGAAGGCCCCTTTGAGGGCGGACTATTTCCGTTAGGAAGCCAGGGCCACATACTGCCATTGTTGCAGATTCCGTGAGCAGCATCACCCAGTTGATGAAGCAAGGGGGTAAGCAGAATTGGTGGAGGCAGGCCCTGAAGTATTCTCAGTTTACTCTATCATAGGCTTTCTGTTGGTCCAATAATACAAGTGCCCCAGAGGCTGTGGACTGACATGCATTAGCCACAGAGTGCACGTTATCTCAAATCGACCTTCTGAGTATGAAGCTGAATTGCTCTGGGGAGATGGTGGCAGATGCTATGATCCCTAAACGGTTAGCAATGATTTTTGTTAAAATTTTAGTATCCGTGTTGGTTAAAAAAATAGGGCGCCAGTTGGCTAAGTCTAGCTTATCCCCTTTCTTGAAAAGTGTGACAGTAAAGGCCTCGTGTCCTCCTGGTAGGAGGCGCGTATCCAACAGGCTCTGGTTAAGCGAAGCAAGCAGCAGTGGGGATATATATTTGAAGTATTCTTTGTAGAATTCATATGGGATGCCATCTGAGCCTGGGCATTTCTGGTTAGTGCACCGCAGATGGCTGTCCATAATTCATTCAGAGAAATTAGATTCAGTTTTTCTGGGTATTGAGAAATGGTGTGGATGTGGGTTCAGTCAAAAAATTTTGCCACTTTGGCCAGCTGATTTGGATCAGATTGGTATAACTCGGAGTAATACTTTTGTATTTTGATTGCCACTTTGGCTGGCGTGTTCATGATGGAATCATCCGATCTCTGCACCTGTGTGCAGGCCACGCTCTGGCGTGGTGCGAATTTTTTTTTAAAATATATGTGGTGCACTTGTCGCCCTCTGTAATGCATTTGGCCCTGTATTGAACACAAACCCAATGTTTGTGTTGCCTTTTGAGCCCATTGAGGTGGGCGGCTGCCTCTTCCCACTTCTGGCCCCATGCAGGGCTGTATACTGTAGCTGGGAAGTTGGACTCCAGGTGTGCCATTTCTGCCAGAGCGCGCGAAATGACCACCAATGTGGCTCGTGAGCGTCTGGAGGAAAGGTGGCGAGATTGGTGGATGGTGTCCTCTTTGAAGGTCGCCCATGTGGAGATGGGGTCCGAGCAAAATGGTGATACAAAATCTTTTGCCAAAGTTGCTTTTTCCACCCAAGTGGAAAATCTTGGTGACGCAAGTTCAGGGGGCGGAGCTTGCACCAATGTGGGGCCCTGGCCACTGTGGTGGGTAGGTGGTATGTTATTGAGACCAGTCAGTGGTCGGAGAATTCCATTTTTGTTGTTTTGAAGTGGGAGATGTGGGGTTGGAATTTCGCCGGCGTTAGGATAAGGTTGATGCGGGTCATGGACCTTCATTGGCCGTTGTGGACGTAGGGGCGCATCATGTTTTTGAGCAGCGGGGCATGCCGCGGCAGCACATCCATTAACCCGAGGGTGGCCTTTAGAACGCGCAGTTCTACATGACCCTGAGGGGGCATGGGGTGAGGAAGGCCACTGGTCCATTGGGGTGTTTAGCCAACAGTTCATGTCTCTGACTACAAAAGGGTCTGGGGGTAGCAGGATGGATTTGACTGATGAGAAAAATTCCCAACGCTCGCGTGCACCATTTGGGGCATAGATGTTGATGATAGCGTGCACCATGTCAGCCCATGAGAAAGTGACAATGAGGACTCGGCCATTTAGGAATGTGTCTGATGATAAAAATTTGAAGAGATTGTTTCTCTGAACTATTACCCCACAGTGCTCTGACCAATAGGATAGGGATGGTAGTAGCATGGATTTCCAAGCCTCCTCAGAACCTTGTGGACAGTGGGACTCCTGGATGGCCAGGATATTTATGGGTAGATTTTTGTTGTAAAAACTCAGTTTCCTACCCTGGGATGGAGAGGCCTTGAGTCCAGCGATATTCAACGTCCCTAAAGTGAAGGTTTCCCACATCGCACCTTAGGTGTGAGGGGGTGGGCACCCAGGCCCACTAGCCTCCTCTAGATCCCCAGGGCCTTCACAGCAGCGTGGGTGTTAGCAGCAACGCTATCAGGATTTTTGCTAATTTTTGTGGAAAGAGTTGCGTTGGCTTTAGCCTTTGCTTTTTGTTTCCCCGACGTCGGACAAATTTTTGCAGTGTGGATGAGTTTGGTGCACCGTTGAGCAGGTCAAAAAAAAAAATTTCAGTTGGGATGGGCCCCAAGTCGGTTTTGACCAGAGCTTGGGTACAACGATTGGGTGAGATTGAGTCCCCCATCAGATCCTCAGATTGATTGGCCCAATTGGCATGGGATTCCCAATCTTATTGGTTGATGGATTCCTAAGTTGCTTCCACCGCGAAGGTTTCAATGTCCTCCTGGCGTTGGAAATGTGGGATAGCGGTGGTGGCTTTGGCTGCTTCCTTGGCCGTGGCCCTGCAGGCCTGCTTGGCCTTCTTCCGCTCTTGCGGGGAGATAGGCTTTATCAGTAGGTAGCAGCCTTGTGCTCCCCATGGGAAAGCCTCTTTGGTGCTTGCAGTTGGTTTGTAGTGCGCCTCTCCGCTGGCCATGGCTGCTGAGGGGTGCTCTTGGAATGTGACGCCCTCCTTGGTGGGGCATGCGTGCACCTTATGAACACATCACAGTGGGTGCAGATGGGTGGCGCGCTGTCCACAGTCACCCAGAATGGGTGGGTGGTATGCCCTGCGATATCAATAAAAGTGGCGTGCGGGATCTGGGTTAGGTCCTCTGCAATCTCCTCAGTTGGGGTCAGAACTGCAATGGCTTTACTGGTGCACAGGTGTGGCATCAGCGTGAAGCGTTGCATTTTGAAAGATTGTATTTCGCCATATACAGCGAGACCATCTTTCAGGTGTTGTTCCAAAATGTCACGTTTTACCATAGTAGGCAAAAAGTCAAACGTGAGGAAAATTTGGTTTGATTTTGTCCAGCTAGTGCGTTTGGTTTCGATGACCTGTTGCCCTTTTGGGAGGTCGACCACTATGCTCACTGCAGCAGCCTCATCTGCTGCCTCTTTGTTTTTGAAACCTAGGTCCAGTTAACCACGTGACATGGAGTGAGGTGTGATGTACACTGCAGTCGGAAAAAAGGTGTGCACATCTTCACAAAATTTTCCCATAAGGCTGTTTGTTGGATGTCCAGAAACACCCGGACTCCATATTCCACTGACAAGAGTGGCTGGGAGTGTGGCGTGTTGATGTAATGGTTGCATCGTGCTTGCCATGCTAGGATTTCTGGGGAAATAGTGACCGCCAGTTTTTTAAAATTTTTGTTTATTCCGCCAGTTTCTCTGGGGCGTTTTCAAACATTTGAGGCCGCGGGCCTTCCACCTGCTCCTCTTACCTTACTTGCCCAACTGCTCCCTGACATGGGCGCAGACTAATCTCCTCTGTGAGATTATCAAACTAGATTCAGACTTGAATTGAATAGGTTGCAAAAGTGATTGCAACGAGAAAGAAAGTTGAAATGGTAAAAATCATTTTTAAAACTATGATAAAACTTATCATTATTAAAGTAGAAACTATAAACAAGGTTTACGTGTTATCATTTTTCTTCTCTGCCAAACTAGAGCTTAAAGAGTTCTTCAATGTTGCATTAAATTATACTGATTTCTCTTAGTTTTTAAAAAATTAGATACTTCCTTTCACGGTCAAAAGATTTAATATAGTTTCCAGCTTAGTGCTAATGAGGAACCCTTTATGCTTATCTTAAACATTGCAATAGTTGTGTAAGTTTGCCATTTTGGTCAGACTTAGATAAATTAAGATTAATATGAAATTTACATCCATTTTAGGACCATTAAAACACTATGATTGATCAAATCTCAACCTATTTTGCATGAAACAGAAACAGAATAATATTGGGCCGCCAAAGCGCCAGAAGTTGAGGTACCCTGTATAGGGAGAACAGAGGTTGCTGATATATAGCAGGTATTGCCGGGAAATAGTGACAGAAAAAGTCTTTCAACATCGTTGGGAACTGTAATATCAGTGCCCTCAAAAACCAGTTGTTGGGACAGAGTAAAAAAATATAGGAATGTGGCTTTCAATAAGAGCCTCATTGCTGTTGATATTAGAAACTGAATATACCTTATTGAGTAACAACCCATGTATATTGGGATAATTAAATGACAAGACTTTGGGTTATGCCAAAGCAACCACTGTATACTCCTAGCAAGTTGGTATAACAGACTAGAAAGGTGACCGTGTTATTCCATATATTGATCTTTGTCTGTAAAGTCCATCTTGAGTCAAGAGTTAAACTTTTAGTATTTTATTTTCATTCCCATGGGCGTAAACTAGGGTATAAAGTGAGTTTACCCCATGTCCTAGTCAGTGGTAGATTTAACAACCTTAGTTAAGGCTTGATAAACGCCTTAAAGGCAGCGTTGATGATCTACTCTAATATCTTCCATATTACAAAAGCATTGATCTTGATGTACAAAAATTCATAGAGCTTGCCAATGTGGCCATTAGATTTCAACACTAAGCTGAAACATGAGTTTAATTTTAAACGTTCTGGACCTTTAGTTCATCCACTTTAGCAGTAATAAGACATTTTAGATCAGCATGGCAATAACGCTCTGGATGATCCACTATTAAAACGTTGGTCTATAGGGTTGCAGAAAGTGCTCCCGCAATGAGCACCATATGTTATACGAGAATTTAGATGTTATTCCCAGATGCACAAATCAGTTCACGCTACAAAATATCAAGTTACTGTTGAAAACCTTAGTTGGGAGATAAACAAATGCAAACCTTATTATTAAAGTACGTTTTATCCTATAAAATAAGCACATATTAGTATCATATACTGACAGTGGCTAAAAGGGATTTTTGTGGATATTATTGGTTCTGGAAAGCTTTTTTTTAAAGATAAAGTAAAACAAGATGCCTTTAAAACTGGCTATCCTCTTTTTATATGATACCCAAGATCCCTTGTACTCATTGGTGAAATTATTGATAACTTTATAGTAGTGAGGATTTTGGGTTTAAATGCATATAATTGAAAATGTCTGAGATATTAACGCTTTAGCCTCATTTAAATTTACATAATAGTAGCAATAAGCCATTTACAATCAAAAATGGGAGAATGGCCTAAGTGATAATACTTAACCAATTATCAGTGCATTTGCACCAGTTTGGGGCAAGTTTTTCTAATATAGTAGTGATACAAATACCAGAGATATTGGACAAAGTAACTAGTGTATTGGTGATTTGAGAGTTTCACTGGCAATTATAGATTGATAGCACTTATCAATTTCCAGATATTGTAGGCGATGAGGCGAGGTAATTAAGTGTAATTTGCTACTGTATATTAAAGTCAACGTGGTGGTGAGTTAGGTTAAATTGAAAGCCTTTATTTACATATTAGTTGATAAATGAGTAATATAACTTATAGTTAAAATGATCAATCAATCACAAAAAAGCCCTTCATTGCGGCTTTTGAATCCTCAGGCATGGCTGTTGATGATCTCATATAAAAATAGAATTAAGGACGGGAACATATACAGTCTTTCTTTGCCATAAAATTTTAGTACAATTGAATGAATCTGGAACATCTATTTTGAAGAGTTGGAAGCATTGCTTGTATTTCTCAAAAGATGGCATAAATTTTTACAGGATGTTAAAATAATAGTTGTGTACACAGATAATACTTAAGCACTTGAGTAAAAGTCACAAATGTTGGCTTACAGAGATACTAGAACTCACTGGTTCTCCAAGCCTTTGATTTTAATTTTTATTGTCAAAGGATATGCCCACACCTTGCCCTATATCCTTAGCCATAATCTGATTATGGGTCCTAATCTTAATGATACCCTAATAAAGTCACTGTTATAACCATTGTTATATAGTGCAACTTATACCTCCTGACATTGCCACAGTAGCTCCATTCATGCTGTGCTAAACTTATAAGCTTCATGTTTCAAAATACCAGAAATCCTTATCATCTCATCTGTGCTTGAAGGTCAAGTTTATTTATTCTTGCTACAAAAGGTTTATATAAATCTAAAAGCTCTCATGTTGGAATCATTTTAAAGACATAAGATTCAGACCTTATGTATCTCAATCTTCTGATGAAACTTGTAATGGGAAAGGCTCTATAAAAAGGTTTCTTAAAAGAATAAGGTAATATACCTTAGCAAAAATAAGGCATCCCTCTTCATTTAAATTCTTCTGTAATAAGGATACATTATGATCCTTCCACCATGAGGCACCCATGAGTGCAAAGTCCATCAACTTGATCAAACGTGGGTATGATTGGAATGGACCCACAAAGAATAAACCTGCTTTGGTGGAACAATGTTAATTTGCGCCCATTCAAAGTTTGATAGGACAGAAAAAAATGGTCTCATTCAACACCTGAAACAATAGAAGGACTATCAACCTCACCTTTAGGTGGCTAAATTGTGAGTTTACCTACGCCCAAAACATTTTGCGGCAATATTATGGGGTAATATGACTATAGAATATGCCGTTTTTATCCACTACTAAACATCATCATGAGTGGAGTATGTGAAGCAGCTCTTTATTACTCAATACTTCTCCTTCATATCCTCTACAAGAGATTGTTAGTTAAATAAAATCACAGTTTACATAGAGATTATAAATTAGCATTGTGTGGGATCTTGAATAAACCTTATAAAACTTCATCCTACCATCCCAATTCTATGGTCAGACTGGAAGACAGATCAGTCACCAAATCAATATCTCTGGTGTGGTTCCACTGCTTCGCAAGTTACTTAAGCCTAATAACTCCCTTGGCTCAATTCTGTTACAACAGATTTTTTTACATATGGATGAGTGCGTCCACGCATATTTGAAAAAACAGCGTACATTTTAGCTATAACAATTAGATAAGGATCTAAGAGAAAACCCACCAACATATAGTTTTCCTCACATACTAAAAGAACCCATCAATAAATGTAGAAGAAGCTTAAATTGAAAAACTGTGACAAAAGATTAGTTGGTAAAAGAAGGCGCGCAGCCCCACTTTAGAAAAAATGGTGATATGTTCATTGTTTTAGAGCTTCTATTTTTAGACGCTGAATGGTTCTAATCCCCAAAACCATACAATAGGCATAAAGCTAAAGATTGACAACTTCACGTGTGATTTAGGTTTAAACTGTTAGGGGCCAAAGATCTAACACTTTGATTTAAGCTAACAGAGCTCTTGTCTTATGTAGGATGCGCGAGGCAACCTTTGATGAACAAAAACACCAAAAATGAGATGCAAGATATGCTTAATTTATTGATGCATGGGGGTTTTTATATGTAAATTCTTATTATAAAAATCTTGCTTTAGAAAAAGAGTCAAAACAAAAAATAGATAATAAATAATCTTAATTGTATATCAGGAATTTGATCATTTTTAGTTATCATATAATATGTCACGTTAGGATCTCATGATTCCAAAATGTGGCTATTAGTAGGGTGGCTATCAATGTATCAATTGAAGCCTATGAAACAGATTAAATGATTAACTGGAGGTTAATTGTATTTCTTATTTAGAAAGATATAGTCAGATATAAGCTAGTGAAAAGTTCTTGTTCTGTTCAATGATTTTCAGCCATCTAACAAAGTTTTTTGAGTCAAACTGCTATAGAACCACAAGTATTGCATAAGTGAATTATATATATATATATTTGATAATTGTTAGGGAATTATGGTGTTAATACCCCTATAGTAAATTTGGCTGGTGCTTTTAATGAAATAATCATCTCTTCAAATTTCTTCTCAATCTAGAAAATATCCAAATTACATCAACGCTTTCAAGAGTACTGATGATGAATATCTTCTAAGACTTTACTATAGCCTTTCCTATTTCCAATATCCATTATCCAATAATCATTTTGTTAAAAACTATCTTTTCCACTCAGCGTAACCTTCCAAGCAATTTAATTAGTTATAAAAGTAAAACTAATCACCCATTATAGTTTCAATTTAATATCATTAGATTCCCCACCGGCTGCCTCAGTGTGGGCAGCAGCAAACCCCCCCTGCCATTTTCTGTCTGACAGGAAATGCACTTGGACTGGATCACCAGTCACACCAAATCTCTGGGACGATTTGTTCCCCTCAAGGATCTTGATGTCCACCTCACTTGAACCAAAATTTTCCATGCTGCCCCCTGGTTCTCCCCCAGAGTAACATGCAATTTGGCATTAGGGTCAAATATGGGGAACTTTTCCCATACAATGACTAAGCCATTATCAAAAATGGCTCAGGCAGTGATGTGTACCACCTGTTTTATCGACTTATGCCCCTATAAGGGGTATTTTAATCTAGCTTCACCTGTGAAGCCGATGCTGCCATTGCAGCAACAAACCCCTGGCCTTCCAGGATACTCTTATCACAACAACTCAGACTTTCTCTCAGAAGACACCACTTTGGTGGTTTAGTTCTCTGGTTTTCCTACCCACCTTCCCCTTGAGGTGCTCCTCCAGGAGCTGATGGAAGCTTTGGCAGCCTATGGCTCCAATTCCATCCTAGAATTTGTGGTCCCAAATGGGTCCACATGCCTCTCTGGGCCTCAGGCATATGCCACAATCAGCCCCAAAATCAACAAAATCATCCCATCTATTCCCCCTCAAGCTGCTATCCCCTATGCCTCTGACCGTCCATTCTGGACCTGCATCGAGGGTAGACTCACAATTTGTCCATCTTATTTTAAGTTAGACCACTCAAAACACAAGTGCCTCTCCTTAGCCACTTTTGATGGATCAGACAACTCGTCCTCAGACCTTCAATCCGCCGCCCACCCTGTACAAGTTCCAGCATGAGGTACAATACTACCTCCCTCTCACCCAATGCCTGTTAATGCAGATGCATCTGCAGCCACCAATCAGCCTCCGCTTTGCCCCAGTGCCACACATGAATCTTCCAACCATGCGCAGGATTAGGCCCCAGTTTGATCACATGTAACCTCCAATGAATCAACCGATCCTCAACCATATGCCAATTCCCCAATTTATTTTAAAATTAGAACCATGGGAGTTTTTTTAGATGAAATTGATGAATCAGGTAATATCATTGAAGAACCTGTGCTGCAAGTTGACCGGTTCTGTAATGCAAAATAGAATTCAGAATTCCCTCCTCATTTATGTCTCAAAGCCAAATGCTGAACCATTCCACATTTACCACCAGCTTGCAGTGGAAGCAACTTCCACACCAGATTGCCATGCCCTCCGCAAAGACACCGCCAAAACAGTAGTGGAGCTCACAGGAGAAATACCACCTCCTGTTATCCCCAAAAATTATACTCCAAAAAGTAAGATTAATGTAAAACAACTACACAAAAATGTCACTGACACTATTCAAAAAGAGGTAACTGTAGCATGGAATGTGAAAGCTAAGATTACTTGAACTAATATTGACACGCTTGTTAAACTATTAGACTCTTACACAAAGCTGAAAATGCTTTAGCCAAATTTTACTTTCATTTTTATGGTTGATAAATACTCAAAAGTACCAATCATTAGAGATGTCAAACCACATACCACTGATGCCCCAACGCCCTTGTTATCTGCCTTAGGACAAACCTACTCTGGAAAGAGATAGCTGATGCTGAAGATGAGCCCCCTGATCCCCCCTCCCTTTTACCATGGAGGGAGAAGCATTCTCAGCTGCCCACCTGGTTGGTTTTGTTTTGTGCGTTTCAATCAATTGCTCATTTGGACTTTACATTTGAAACAATTAGGTACGTTATTTTTTTTTAATTTTTATTTTGGTAATGTCCATCCCCTAGTTAGCTTACATTGGTTAAATAAAAGAATTTACTATAGCTTTTGTTGATTGTGGTGTCAGAAGATTGTGACTAAATAGTATACCCATCGCCCTTATTTTTAGGTTAGAAAATCGACATTCTCAGATAAAATATATTTACAATAAGGAGTTATATATTGTTTATTAGGAATAGCTAATTATATACATCAATTCAAAGAAAAGGCTGTTTAAAGCATTATCAGAAATCCTTCTCTAGTGACAGTCTTTTCTGGTTTAATTGTATTTCAGATTGTGGGTAAATTATCCACTGAGATAATACTTTTAAGGCTTTTAGGAACTTTTTATATATTGCCAATCATTTATTTAGAAATTAGGGCGAGGGACCTAGTCCATGTTTGCATAAAGCTTTTTTATATGGATAAACTTTGAGAATTTAGTAATGACTGAATATATACGCCATTAAAAATTATGGTAAATACGGATCCATTGTAGAGGTTTGGAGGTGACTAACAAACAAAAATTAGATGCTGAGGTTCCATTTGCGCGTTTAAAATTCCCATTGGCCGAGAAAGTTGCATGACGCTGAAAGTTGCTGTGTATACTATATTAGCAGCTAGAATCTTAACAACTATCTAGTAAACTTCATATATTGTTGCATAGCAACACTTGCAGTCTGTTTTGTCTAGAAAAGATATATTAATAAAGATTCAGCTGTATCTTTTGCAGTCTGAGCTGAAAAAGGGCTAATGCATAAATTTACTTTGTGAATTAGAAGATCCCCGCAATAAATGTATCATTTTCATTCTGAGGATTCAGTAAGTGCTGCATAATATTGACAATAATGCAGTGGAAAAAGTGCTGTGGAGTCATATACTTTTACTGTTATTTGATTTTAAGCAGAGTTTGTTTTAAACAAGTAGTGCAGGCGCCAAAGACTTCAATTACAGAGTCCAAGATTTCTTCCCGCTTTTATATTTTTTATATCCATTCACAGGTCTTGCATGCTCCTCCATGTCCAAAATAATGGTGAGCCCCTGTTAAAAAACTAAACTATTGGCCCCTTAATAACCACCAAATGATAATTTCTAGCTTTACTGATAATTGCCAGCTTTTGATTGCTCAGGGTTGGTATGTGTATAAGTCACATTGCTTTATAGATATATGAGTGATAATAGTATATCAACTATTTTTCGTTTTGAATAATTAACTAGACGTGATCCAAAGCTAAACTTAGAATAATCCACGAAATAATGATTTAACATTTAAGGACTTCTTCCCTATTCTGGCTGAACTTAATCCACTATCAGATTCAGAGGTTCCCAGCCTTAGTTATTGTCACGCTGAGTTGGAGGAAATCCACGTCAAAAGTCTGCTTTTCTTCTAATGAAATCCAATATTTACTCTTTATACACACAAGAGAGTCCACAAAAATTGTACTACAACAATAATTAACTGAAGATAAAAATTATTTTTGCATGGTGCAATTGGACAAAAGTCTCTCTGTTTTATATGAATGCTAAGTAATTTATAGGGGAATTTGGCGTTCAACTTCTCAGTTGGTGCCTTAGCCATGGACCAGCAGCCATTGCCATTGAATTCCCTACAACGTCTCTACTGGAGATTGTTTTCTTCATTGGGTTAGTGATCCTCCATCAGACATCCCAGAGACCTAAACGCGGAAAGAGCCAGAAAACATTTTCTAACGTTCCCACTCAGTCACAGAAAACTAACCACATTTAGCTAGCAACCTGCTTAGATAATGGAATTCTTTAACTGTTATAAAAGGTCGCAAACCAACTAATAAATTTACTAATTGAAGGCGACTCACTCACCTTTCAACTGCTGATTAAACTACAAAAAGTCAATGATGAAACCTGACCGATCCCAATCAGTTTACCCTATAGTTAATCAGCAAACAACTATCAGATATCCCAATTTGTCAACTACTCTGCCCAATACAATATTAAGCATTCACACAGATTGACCCCCAACAGATCCAAACACATTGAATTACCTAAAATCCTTTGACATTATTAACCCAAAATTCATATCAAAAGATATCTGATTCATTCACTAGTGGGACTTATCCTCTAGAAAAGCAGCAGATAACCCTAAGAAGTTAGTAAGGGGTAAAAATATTAACACATCCCCAACTTGCATAGATTTCCAGCGAGAATAGGATTGGGACATGAGAATGCTACCTCAGACCAGGCTGAATACTTCTTAGTTTTAAGAGGATTGGAGCCAAAATGCATTCAACACTGCGCAAGACAACCTTTGGCATGCTCTTCTCTCCTTTTCTTTCTCAATACCGCCCCCTCAGAGCATGGTCCTCATGACCCACTGTAATGCTGGTCTAGTCTATTTGCTTGTACAATGTTAGTTTTGGAAATCTTAGTTACCTCCAGTCAGGGCATATGACTTGTTGTCATATTAGAATCCTGCTTTATCGTCCTTTATTTCCTGATCTCCATCTTTGTCCTTGACAGGAGGTCTCTACCACCAAGTCTTTCTTGTGTCAAAACTATTAATGACTAAATATATTTTTTTTGTTAATTTTTTCTATTTCTATATGGTACATGACCTTTACTTGATTCAGATGTCCATCTTTTCAATCATAATTCTTCAAACTGGTTTTTAGGTATACTCTGACCTCCCAGTTGATAGTTCAGAGGTCTTATTTTTTAAGACTTAACCTAAAAGTGTCAGGACATAACCATTTTAATAATCAGTTCTTTAGGAACAGTCTTATTACGTCTTTCTTGGATCCACTGCTTAGGGTACTTAGTATATATCATGTTAAAGATTCTTCCATCTGCAAGATTATTGATGGAATATGCATCCACTGCCAACTTGGCAATAGTCTTGAATGGATCCAACCATATTGCATCTAATTTGTTTCTTTGTTTTAAGCCATTCATGTCACAATAAGCTACTATATCACCTACATGATATTTGGATATTGTCAGTCATTTTTTATCAACCATGATCTTTGCCTTAATTTTTTTCTTCAAGGTTGTATTAAATTTATTATTTAACCAAGGCAAGCCGACCAGGGGACAGGCATTACCAAAAGAAAAAAATGACATGAAACCTGAACAGGGTCAACTCCATTGAAGAAAGATTTTCCACCTCTGGATCAGGACTCAAATTTTTCTGGTTACGTCATGGGTAAGGTATTCGTGTTATTAGACCTACTAACCGCCAATAGCTTCCTTTGGCTGGTACCCTGATTGATTTGCAAAGGGCGGGAATCAAACCCGCAACCTTCATTTTGGTAGCCATATGCCCTTACTGACTCGCCTTCCACCCCCCGTTGTATCAACTTTTACTGAATGCATTTCAATCAGGATATTTAAAAGTTGAATTAAGTACTGCTCAGCACTCATCCCTTATGTTAGTTCAACCACGGAATATAGAATCAGTGGTAATTTGGCCTTCCTTCCATACAGCAATTTAAATGGCATTATTCAGTTGCTTTATGGTGGCTAATATCATATGTGAATGTCAAGAAACAGAGGTAAGTTTCTCAGGTGGAAATTTTTCCAGCGACGAGCTTACTCAGCATCACAGCAAGCATTACATTCAAAATTCTACCAATCCATTCATCTCTATCCAGTAAGGTACTAACAAAACTCCTAGGATCCCCAATATTTTGTTTAGCCTTGGGATCACATAAGATGTGAAATTCATTCCGTTTTTCTCAACAAGATTTGCTGGCATCCATGGTGATATAACCTAACTTAGGATAAACTGTGTGGTACTTGTTATGTCTATGTTTGCCAGAGCCTTCTCCCCAACCCATCTAGTCAGTAAATCAATTGCAACTATAGTATATTTGACTCCCCATGCTCATAGTTAGTAGTAAAATCACGTCAATTGGACTCTGTATTTCAGGAAAATCCAAAGCAGGCCAGTCAATATCTGGTTGTGTTCTTGTGTAGTTTGTGCAACTGTACTCGATGAAATAAGCCAGATAATTGCCACATCATACTTGATAGACACTTATCAATAATACTGGCAAAAGTAGTCTGTTGCCTTTCTCAGGCCTCCATGCCCAAAAACCTTATGAATGGCTTGAAATCAAGCCACTCTTTCAGAAGACTTTATTGAGTAGTAATTACTTTCAATTGATTGTCTTAAATACTTTTCAATCCTTGTTTTGGTGCATTCTATCATTTTTAAAAGTGAACCTTAAAACTCTTTGGCTCATTCTCATTTTCTCCATCGACCATTCTTTGAAACAGCTCATCAGCCTGTTGGTACAAAACTTGCACCTTTGGTTACCTTGATAAGCCGTCCATGTTTTGCTGAGAAGCTCCCGCTCAGTGGACTATCTCAAAGTTTTATGCTTGAAGTTTTAGGGCCCATCGGGACAGACTTCCTTAAAGTTCTCTAAGGTTGTGTAGCCAACACAGGGAGGAGTGGTCTGCTCCCACTTTAAAGTGCAGACTTTAAATATACACATAAAACTACTTACATTAGTAAATCACTACAAGGCACTCATACTTCAGTAATTGTATAATTACTTTATGCTGCAGAAAACATATTGCTCACATAAGCTACCAGATTCTTGTCCTGAAAGTTGATACACTTGACTTTGGATTGAGCCAATCGCCATTAATGAAGCATCAGTCTGTACGAGCTCACTAATGTTGCAAACTGTGCCTGCATCAATCCAGCTAAAACCTCTCTTTTCAAACAAATTATCCCCAAACCCAACGGCGCATCAAGTCATTTACTTGTGTGCCAGCTCTCATCAGTTTGCTGAGCATCAATTTGTTCAATACATTTAGGCGATGGACAACTCTGGCCTTATTAATGAAGAAAACCCCCATTTATTACTCCTTATGCCACATGTTGCAGATGCTCTAACCCCTATGCTGTCCGCCATGGTCTGCCAGCTAAAGCGGGCGCTGGGCAAAAGTTTCCCAAAAGCATCCTCACCTTATGATATGGCTTCCTAGGCTGATAACTTATGGGCTATATTAGGATTTTTTATTTTCTAATAGTCCCTTTATTTGGCTCATTTACATATAAAGATGAAAAGCAGCTCCCCGTTTGGTTGGGCACCACTAGTGCTAAAAAAGAAGCATGAGTCTGTACTTTAAACGCACAACTAGAATTAGTATATTTCAAAACTTTAAATCTATCAGATACCAATGTAACTTATCAAATGAATCCTGGGCCACTTCAATCCATAAAAATCCATTCTTTGGATCCTTCAGTAAATGGAAGAAGGCTCCTATATTCTTGTAAAATTATATATGAATCTTTGGTAATATCTGACCATTCCAAGGAACATTTGGATATTTCAGACACTTTTTGGGATGGCTGTTGAAGTTTTGGCCTACTTCAAAATGGCCTGGTTCTTCTTAAGTAAATTGAAGTTTCAAGCGCCTATTGTATGGAGACAGTAGACCAGACAATGACAGTAATTAAAATATAAACTCCTTATGGATAACAATTCAAGGATTTACTCTCTTGTCATTTACTTGTAAAATGGCTCACTGCCATGATCTTCTTGATCCCAAGTTATTTCTTGACAATACAACGGAAAATATTAAAGGCAAAGACTTTTTTATCAAAGTATTAACTTGCTTTGCTAAAAGATCGTTTTTTATTTGTATAAAGTTAGGAAGATTTTATAGGGTTCAATGTTAATCACACCATACCCATGACACCTCGCCTCTCATTGCCACTTAGCCTTTGAATCACAATGAAGTCTTCACAGGGTCTAAGAACTATGAGGCTCTGTGGTAACTCAGTTTGGCCTTGTGATCAGTGTTTTACTATTAATTATTTTCAGACAGCGTTTCCTCTGAAACGTCTGAAGATAGATAAACTGGCACTACTAATCAATCAATGTTGCATATACCAAGGAGATTTGTAACAATAATAAGACATTAATTTGATCAAAACTTGATCAACATAAAGAACTAATTTTGACATTGACAAACTAAGCCCACAAGCTTGGGTCATTAAGTTGACTATTAATAATTCTGATTTAACCAAAAAAGTCTTTAAGCCCATGTCATCTTGTAAAATATCATTAAGTGGAATATCTAGGCTGCAGATACTAGGCTTCAGATATACTTGTGATATTTTTGGTCCATAATCACTGATAGTTTTAATATGATACATAATAAATTAACATCATCTAATATTATATTTCCCCTATCAAATTACCTGACGATTTAGGTCCAATCAACCAATCACAATGGTCATCCGCTCTATTGCTTTATTTATCTGGGTTTGCAGCTGCTGTCCACTTGAGTTGAAGATGAAACTCAGATACTCTAAATCTTTCTTTAAGAAGTGGTACTCCATCATCTTAATCTTTAGGTATCCATGGACAGTCACTTGAAGACTTCTTCCAAATGGTGTAAATGGTCAGTAAAAGTCCTACTGAACACATTTATGTCATCCAAGTACACCAAGATGCATGACTACAAGTCATTTAATATGGCGTGCACGGCCCTTTAGAATGCCGCAGGTGCATTGAAAAGACCTTAGGGCATCTTAGCTAGTTGGTATAGCCCCTTTGCGGTGATAAATGCACACTTTTTACGGTCTTCTGTTGGCAAATCAATTTGTGATATCATATTATCAGATCCATTGTGAAGATGTACTTTGTTTCTCACAATCAATCTAGAGCGTCATCAATTTGTGGTAGTAGATATGACCTTTTATTATTTTGTTCAGCCTTTGTAGACAATCACCTCTGATTAGAGAAAACTTTTTTCTTCACAATCAGGACAGGGCTTACCCAGGGGCATGAAAACAGAAAAAGAGCCCGTGCTCCACTATTTTGCTAATTTCCTCTTCCACTACCACGTCAGCAGACTTTGACAATCGAGTCAGTCTCATCTGTATTAAGATTATCCCCAATGTCCACTTAATGGACTACTTCTTTGTGCATCCTAAGTCATGATCATCCTGAGTAAAGATTTCTCAATACTTTTTTAATAGCTTGAGCACCTTCTCCTACTATCTTTCCATTAGATCAGCAAGTTGCTCTCAGTCAATCAATATGTTAATACTCTCAGCAACCACTGCCAGAAATCCCATCTTGGTGAGAGTCCCAAAATCAATAAATTTTTAATTTTACTATCTGGATCATATAGAAAAGTTGATAATCTGATTTTTCATAATCTCATTGTTTTTCCACTCAAATTTTCCAGAAGAACTTGGATTTCCCCATATCCCAGCATTACTATCCCAGGAGTCCCATGGCTCTATTCTGGACTTCTCCTTGAGCTGCTGAACTCTACATACAACAGCTTGGGTATCTCCAACATCGATATTGTATCAACTGTTATCTGCAAAACTGTTGGTATGGTGTATGACGTCATGCTGTATAATATAGTTCACCAATTTTTTCATTTCCGTTTGCATTTCCTGTGCTTTTATCCAACCAATTGATAGAAAATCATGATAATACCATCGTTGTAGATCAGATTGATGAAAATTGTTACTCCAGGTAAGAGAAGTTAGCCTATCTTTTTGATAGACTAGAGGATGCGTTTAAAAACCAATATAATCTAAATATCATCCTCAAAGTTACATTTTACTTCATATTCACTTAGAAACACTGTCTTGATTAAAATGTCATAGCTATGATTGGCCAAAACTATATCTACAGCGGATACCACCAGGGAACTGAATCTGAACGGAAATGCACTATATGCTCCAAAGGAGATAGTCATTTTTAGACCAGCAGTTCCATATTCTTTCTTATGTTCCAAATCAAGTGCAATTCTCATTTTCTTTACCAGATTAATCAAGAAAATATTAATTTCGCCCTACTAACAATAATCGCACACATCCTTACTTGAATGACCAATATAATATATGTACACTCAGAGTATTGCAAAATGGTATTTACAGACTTTATAGAGGTGTTATGCACCAAATTGAAGGTGTGAATTATTTGTGCTAATAGATCAGAAAATAATTCCTTAATTGCTCTTAGGAAGATTGATAGAATCGCCTCATCTTATTTGACCTTGACCAGATCATTTGGATTCTCAGCAGATCAAATCTTGTCCTTTAGTTGGTGAGCATATAGGCGAGTGACCTCCTTGATTATTTTAGGGTTGATTCAATTTGCTTTGGCTCTGGTTACTGAATTAACATCTAAGTTGACCACTTGGTAAAGCTTAACTATGCATCATTGTCAGCAAACAGATCACTGATGTCAATGTCCTCATTTAGGATATTGGGAGGAACGGGTCAACCGCAACTCTATACTGTTTCCCATCTAGGCTGCGAGCCCTTTTCCTGAGTCCTGTGCGAGTTAGATCTCCTTATCCTGGATCATGTTGATTTACTCCTTACGCTTCTTGCTGAAGCACTTGGCAGCGAAGTGGCCCTTTCATCCACACTGGTGACAGAGCAAGCTACTCCTGTCTGTCCATTGGAACCCCTCAGTTTTGTTTCCCAACACAGTTCAATTGTTTGATTCCTTTGCTAGGTTTGGTCACCTTGGTAAAATTCAGATTCCTGACTGGGCTTAGTTTAAAGCTTCAATTATGGGCCTCACACGTGGCTCTTAGCATCTTAAAGCTATTCACTATTTAAGAGGTTGTTATTTTGGCGGCTAACTTGTAGACATATTTGATGTAAATTGCAATAAGACCAAAGGTCCACTTTTAATGTAATTCTTACATCAAAATTGTCCAAGATTTTTGCCCCAAACAAAATCTGTGATTCTTGATAGAATCAGCCGGCGAAAATAGCAGTTTTCTTTTTTTCTGAAATTGAATCCCCATATATTCTTGCCTTTATTTTGGCGTACACCTAGAGCTTCCATTTTCCTTCACAATTGCAGCTTTGTCCTTTGAATAAGACTAGATGTCTCTCTCTATATGAGGTAACACCAAGTTTTAGCAGTCTGTATCCAAACAGTTCATAACTTTCAAAGTATTTGTCCATCGCTATACCTAAGCATAGTCATGTCAAACAGTCAGAATAACGCAGGAGCGTTAATTCAATGAAAAGTGGGTAATTTTGGCGTGGCTTTGAATTTTTCCAAAATTTCTCTAGCTGCCACTGTTAAGGTCAGCTACCTAATTGACTTGTTTAATCTCAGGGTTATCCTCAAGTAGTCACAAATGATGTTGTCATATTCCTAGAAATTTTCAACTATTCAACTGAAGTTCATGGGTTTTTCTTAGGCGTCAGTCACCAAATAAGGTTCATTCACATCTCTGATTCTCAGATCATTGACTTGTTTCAAAAAGTCGCTCCATGTTTGAGCTGAGTGAGCGCAAACAAATGCAATCTTCTTCACATTCCATCTTCAGGAAATTTTTATGCCCAAATCCCCTTCTTTCTTTTTCAATGACGTTACTTTCCCAAGTAACTCATTGCTAGAATCTAAAACGTTTTTCTACTCCTTCCTCAATATTAGTAATTCTCTCCTCTAAAGCAGCAAATTCTCTAAGATCGGCTGAATTTTAAGAAATCTTGTTAGGAGTTGCCAATTCCATCCATAGCTTTCTCAAATATTCCTTATATGACATTGTATACTGGCTTAAATTAATCCACTACGCCCTGTAGTGATCACCAAATGTTACAAAGTGGAACTATTTCCCCTTTAGTGAGAATAAAATTTAAAAACTGGGTAAACTGGTAGTTCCAATTTTATTTGCACAGTTTTGGTATTTAAACAAGTCATATTGATTTGAGGCATATTGCTTGATAGGTATATATGTGTTAATAGTATGAAGACTATTTTCTATGTTCGAATATTTAAACCAGATGTTATCCAACGGTAAACTTGAATTGTCCACAAAATAAAATTATTTGACATTTTGGGTCCTCTTTCCCTAATCTGGCTGAACTTAATTAACTCAGATTCAGAAATTCCCAGCCTTAGTTCTTGTCACGCTTAGTTGGAGGAGATCCACGTCAAAGGTCTGCTTCTCTTCTAATGAAATGTAAACTTTACTCCTTACACACAAAAGAGTTCAAAAAATTTGTACTACAACAATAATTAACTGAAGATAATAAAACTAATTAATGCATTGTGCAATTGGACAAAAGTCTCTCTTTTTATTATGAATACTAAGTAATTTATAGGGGGAATTTGGCGTTCAACTTCTCAGTTGGTGCCTTAGTCATGAAACAGCAGCCATTCTCCTTGAAAATCACTATGGCGTCTCTACCAGAGATGATCTTCTTGATTTGGTTAGGACTCCACCATCAGACATCCCATTGACCTAAAAAGTGGAAAGAGCCACCAAAACTTATCCTTAACATTTTCACTCAATCACAGTGAACCAACCACACTTGTCTAGAGACCTAGCTAAGTAATAGCTCTCTTTATCCATTATAGCAGGTCACAATTCTCTTTATTGATTTACTAGTTGCAGGTGGCATCACTCGCCTCAAAACTGCTGATTAAATTATGAATCAATCAATGTTGAATGTAAACAATCCCAATCAGTAATCTGATAGTTATTCAGCAATAAGCTATTAGATGTCTTTTTTTGCCAGCAACTCTGCTCTTCAAGACCTTAAACATTTGCATGGATTGATCCCTTATGGATCAAAACCTGGAAAATTACCAAATTAATTCTCAGACGTTAGTAGCTCTAAATTGAGGTCAACTTATATTTATTTCATTTGCTAGTGGGACTTATCCCCTAGCTAACCAGCAGATAACCTTAAAAGCTGGAAAGATGGTCATAGCATCAACAGCCTCATGATAGTAGGCAATTATTTGGGCAGTGTAGACATGTAACCAAATGAAGCCACTGGCAGGTTTCTGACACAAATTTAGAATCTGAATACAACTGATGGTGAGATTAGATCTGATCTAAAGATTTGGTCAACAATATTGCTAGGGAAGTTCGCCAATTAACTTATCTAAGCCCCCATTATCTGAGTCCAGATCTGATCTAAAAAGGCGATCAAATACTTTTCATTAGAAGTTTAAAAGGGTGCAGATTTTTCAATATAGAGAATTAGGCATAAATCATGGCTTATATGCACGTGGTTTTTCCCAGAAAAAAAGGCATTTGATTCATTTAAAGAAATTAAGAAGATATAATTAATATTAAGATTTAAATTGTATTAGTGTTCTAAGGCCGCAGGGCTTAACCTGCTTTTTATTTTGAGTATTATAATTACCAGCAACTAATTTGAAAAGAACCAATTATCTAAATAATTTTCTTTTTTATGATCTATTATGCTATTAGAAATTAAAAATGAGAGTTTTCATTAGGCTAGTCATTCAGTTGCTATCTATCACTTAGCAACTTACTTATCTAACCTCTATTTATCTTCCTTCTTCTTATCCTGGGTATACTCTCTCCAATTTCAATTTAGCCTTCTAGCACTATAAATAGTGTGAGGTTTAACCAAAAATTTGTATATTCCAAGATCAGCATTCCTTTTGCTATTTATTTTGGCTTTGCATATTCTCATTAACGAAGATATTTTCTGTATACATCATTAAATGAGCTTGACCACTGAGTGAAGACTTTTCCAATAATTAAACCTTTTCAAGTATCCTTTGATTGGACATCGATGAATCCCCCCTTGGGTTGGGACCATCTAGTACTAAAAAAAAAGTATCCTTTGATTGGGCTTCAGTTGTCCTGGGCTTTTTAATATATGAATGCTTGGATCTAAATACACTTTTCCTGACAGCCACTGTTGGAATATAAGTTGACCACATTATCCATCCTATTGACAGATTAAGGACAATAAAGAATGGCATTCACAATCTATTATTTGGTGATAATTTTAGATGAGATTATTAGACATATCATCAGAAATTTTCCAATGATTAATTTTATAAGTATTTCGTTAAGGATCACCCCAATATACTAGTGAGATGTTTTGATGAAGAATTAGAACTTTATAGTTGGACCAATATTATGAATTGTTCTTATTGAATGATTAAGGCGTTTTTCAAAAATACCAAAGCATTTTTGACGCTTGTTTTGGTAGTGGCATAATCTTGTGGGAAAGCCCTTATGGAATTATTGTCCAGCTTCTGACATTAAGAATGTTTTTAAACAGCGAAGGTTAAGCTGCTATAGTTTATCAAGGCAAAGGAACCCGCCAATATTTAAAAGTTAAATTCATGGGACAAACCCTTTGAAGTAAAAATAATTATTCTATTTTAAACAGATTAAAAGCTTTAAGCCAGGTTTACTATAACCCCTCCAGCATTTTTAATAAAAGTCTGTAAAGGTTTTTCTTTCCACTAAATCACAATTTTGAGAAACTTTAATTTAAAAAACTAATTAAAATCTTCATCAGCTTTCTACAACACCATTTTCAACCAATAACTTTAACTCCAACGCCTGTCACTTCAATGTGGGCCATTGGTGCTCCACCTGCTAGCATTTACCGCCTGGCAGGCAAACGTGTGTGGACCGGCTCATCCAGTCTGCCAGATACATCTGGATGCTATGTCCCTCTCAATGGTTTTAGCACTCCACCTCGCACAAGTCCAATCAACCTTCCCCCCACCCTTACCCTACCTTGATCCACTATCTGCTTGTGTCTCCACGTTGAGTATGGACAACTATTCCCATATTCTGAAAAAACATTAATTGGGCTGGCAACAGCCACCTTTACATGGTAGGATTTATAGGCTTACACTCTTAAAAGGGCTATTTTAATATAGATTTTTACTGAAGAAAACGCAGCTTCTACAGCAGCAACGCCCTTTCCTTACAAAAACCCCCCACATTGTCACCACCTGAACGTCTCCCAGATAATACCACACTCGTGGTGACCATTGCAAACTTCCTCATACACCTTTCCCCTCAAACACTATATGAGGAGTTGATGTCAGGGCTGTCCACTTATGGAAAAGACCCCAAGCTCCAATTCCTTATCCAAAGTTGTGCTAAGCGCCTCGTGGCACCTCGGAAAATGACCACAATTACCCCCCACCAGCTGAACATGGCCCAGCACATCCCACCGCGTGCCTATATCCCATCCACTCCAGACCATTTATTGTACTCACATCAATAATTGTCACACAATTTTCCCCTCTCCAATGAGTTGGACCATACAAAAAATGTTGTCAATACAATTTAAACCCTAAAAACACTTCAACTCAACCTATGAGACCAAACCAAATGTGTTCAAATGGGGTTTTTGAATGACCCACCCCAGGCTGTGTGCTTGATGAATCAGCAAAAACTAGCAACTCAAACCCACACCAGGCAATTAACACCCATGCCAACCAATTGGATCAGGCTTGGACCCATGTTCAATCCAAAAATTCTCCCACAACAAAACTTACCCAAACACAGCTACTTGTCACCAAATCAATCCAAGTCAACCAAAATCTCTGAAATTTATTAGACGAAGTGACTAAATCTGGTATAATTGTCCCACCACTGGATAGACCATTTTATTTAAGTCCTTATCTTAGTTCAAACTTTGATTCCCCACTCCCACCCAAACAATATGTCCCCAAACCTGATGCTTCTCCTTTCAAGAGAGCACCAGTATGCCGAGGCTGCAGTGGACTCACCCAAAAGTTACCATCTCCACAAAGCTGTGGCAAAATCGGTCACTAAATTTAAAAAAAGGCTACATACCACTGCATTTCCTCCCACTCTTTGCTATTGCAAGAGATAAAAACACCCGCCTTACTGAAGCTACAGCCACCATTGTCAAATATGTTGCTTCAACGGCAGATATTTCCCCATCCACTTAAGTCACCAAAGCTAACATTGCAAAATTAGCCCAGCTCCCTGACTCCAGCATCCAAGCTTTACACCATGTTGCCAAACTCATATAGGCTATACTACAGGCCTAAATTATTAAATTTTTTAAATTTTAAAATTTTAAATTTATTGCGGGGAGGCTGACCATGGGACAGACACTTCCGAATATGACTCAGGAAAGACAAACTTAGTACCAGGGGAGGCACCCCAGAGAAGCGAAGCTACCTCTTGTTGCCATCAGGAACGCCACTTATGGGGAGGGGGAGGGAACGTGTGAAGGGGCCGTAGCCACTATTGAGCACATGTGGATGAAAAGGGCTTGTTTGATGAACCAGACTGGGAACCAGGAGGAGACCAACTGTTGGCGACGTGGTGGAAGGTATCCAAACATCCACGCTTGAAAATGGTCCACCAAATGAGACCGGAATCTGTGGACAGCTTCTGGGAGGGTGGGGGTGGAGCCTGCGGTGGCATCCAAGACAATCGTGTGGATAGTCCACATGGCGATTGCAACCACCAGAGCACAGAGGGAGGGTGGAAGGGGGAGGACATTGATGAAGCAAACATATCTCTTGACAGACTGAAGGGATGCGATTGATCCTGGCCTAGCAGACATTGGACTTCGCGCCATATCACTTTAGAGGTGGGGCACTTCTCCAGGCGGTGGAACAGCGTTCCATACTGGCCACCTACGATACAGGATGAGTGTAAAGCGTTAGAGCGCTCAGCTGTACGATACACCCGCCTCAGGCAGCGCCACACATGGGAGCAGACTTGAGGCTGTAACAGAGGATGGTGTGCATACTTCCAGATAGTTTTTGGGTCTCAGTGGAATAAGGGATGTCCATCATGTCCAGATAGTCCACCCTGGATATGACTTTGGGTCGAATGGGGATCACGCCATCATGGATGGGTAGCCCCTGTACCTCTTGTGTGAACTGAGGAGAGGGGCGGCCTCTTTGGGTTGTATGTCCACTAATACGAATTCTCCACTCTGTGCTTCGCATGGAGAGTAGGATTCGTTTGTAGTGGGTTTTGGTCCCGTGAGGACCTGTGGCTGATGTGTGTGATGCGAGGTATTTCATTAGGGAGTGGGGGTTTGATGGATTGTTGAGGCCCAAGGCTCGGGAGAAGTTGGAGCGGGCCGCGCGGGACCAGTGTTGGGATGGGAGTGTAGGAGCAGTGACGGCCGCAATCCAGGTGCCTAGGATCTTGGCTGCATGGGCTTTGAAGTCAAGTAGGCCCATGCCACCATGATGATGAGGGCCAAACATGACCTCTAGCCGTACTGGTGGAGGGCGGCCTGACCAAAGCCATCCTTGCAGCAAAGTATACAGGGATCTGAAGAAGCTTGGGGAGAAGGGTATGGCGTGGGCTCCGAACCAGACTTTGGATAGGAGCATAGAGTTGGCAAGAACAAACCTGCCAGTGAGGGTAGTAGGGAGGCTCTGAGAGAGGCGATTCGCTTCGTCACGTTGTCCAGTATATGGCACTCCATTACTGCTGACACATATCCGCCTGCCTCCATCCACACGCCCAGATGGCGCACCAGTCCTATGGTAGGACGTGGCACGAAGGGGAGCACCAGTGGAGCGGTGTGTGTTGAGTTAGTAAGGCGTGGACGTGGACGAGCAGATGGGCCAGGTTGGGAACTACTTGCTGGGGCCCAGCAGTTCTGAAACTGACCAAGGAGGATGATTTCAGTTTTGAGGCGTTCAGTGCCGCGTTGCTTACCCGGGAATATTCCTGGATGAGGGCTTCAAGCGCACGTGCATCTTTGTTATTAGACCCCCACCACGCAATCATCTTCAAATGCCATCATCTTGACTGGGGTTTGGCCTGGGACATGGACCCCAGTGAGGTGGGCATTCACATTTCGCAGTAGTGGGTCAAGGCTGAAGTTGTATAAGAGTGGGATGAGGGGGTCCCCTTGTCGCAGGCCCCTTTGAGGGCGGACTATTTCCGTTAGGAAGCCAGGGCCACATACTGCCATTGTTGCAGATTCTGTGAGCAGCATCACCCAGTTGATGAAGCAAGGGGGTAAGCAGAATTGATGGAGGCAGGCCCTAAGGTATTCCCAGTTTACTCTATCATAGGCCTTTTGTTGGTTTAAGAATACAAGTGCCCCAGAGGCTGTGGACTGACACACATTTGCCACAGAGTGCACTTTTTCCCAAATTGACCTTCTGGGGATGAAACCGAATTGTTCTGGGGAGATGGTGGCAGATGCTACAGTCACTAAAAGGTTAGCCATGATTTTTATTAAAATTTTGGTGTCTGTGTTTGTTAGAGAAATGGGGCACCAGTTGGCTAAGTCAAGCTTATCCCCTTTCTTGAAAAGTGTGACAGTAAAGGTCTCATGTCCTCCTGGTAGGAGGCGCGTTTCCAATAGGCTTTGGTTGAGTGAGGCTAGCAGCAATGGGGATATATATTTGAAATATTTTTTGTAGAACTCATATGGAATGCCATCTGGGACTGGGCATTTTCAGTTTGGCGCACCGCAAATGGCTGTCCATAATTCATTTGGAGTAATTAAATTCATTATTTCTGGGTATCAGAAAATGGTGCAGATATAAGCTCAATTGAGAAATTCTGCCATTTTGGCCGGCTGAATTGGTTCAGCTTGGTATAATTCAGAGTAATATCTTTGCATTTCGATTGCCACTTCAGCTGGTGTGTCCGCAATGGAATTATCCGATCTTCACACCTGTGTGAAGGCCATGCTCTGGCGTGGTGTAAAATTTTTTAAAGAAGTATGAGGTGCACTTGTCGCCTTTAGTGATGTGTATGGCCCTGTATTGGACACAAACCAAATGTTTGTGTTGCCTTTCAAGTGCGTTGAGGTGGGCGGCTGCCTCCACCCACTTCCGGCCCCATGCAGGGCTGTATCCTGTGGCTGAAATGTTGGACTCCAAGTGGGCCAATTCCACCAGCGTGCGCGAGATGACCGTTGATGTGGCTCGTGAGCGTCTGGAGGAGAGATGGTGATAGTGGCAGATGGTGTCCTCTTTGAAAGTTGCCCATGTGGAAATGGGGTCCGCGCAAAACGGTGCAACAAACAATTTTGCCAAAGTTGCCTCTTCCACCCACGCAGAAAATCCTGGTGACGCGAGCTCAGGGGGGCGGATTTTGTACCAATGTGGGGCCTTTGCAACTGTGATGGGTAAGTGGTATGTTATTGAGACCAGTCGGTGGTCAGAGAATTCCATTTTCGTTGTTTTGAAGTGGGAGATGTGGGTTGGAATTTCGCCGGTGCTAGAATAAGGTCGATGCGGGTCATGGACCTTAATTGGCCATTGTGGATATGGGGACGCGTCATGTTTTCGAGCAGTGGGGCATGTCGCGGCAGCACATCCATTAACCCAAGGGTGGCTTTTAGAACGCATAGTTCTATGTGACCCTGTGGGGCGTGGGGTGAGGGCAGCCACCAGTCCGTTGGTGAGGTTAGCCAACAGTTCATGTCGCCAACTAGGAAAGAATTGGGGGGTAGCGGGAGGGATTTGACTAATGAGAAAAATTCCTGATGCTCATGTGCACCATTTGGGGTGTAGATGTTGACGATTGTGTGCGCAAGTCAGCCCACAAGAAGGTGACAACGAGCACTCGGCCATTTAGGAATGTTTCTGAGGATGTGAATTTGAAAAATTATTTTTCTTAATTAGCACCCCACAGTGCTTTGACCAAAAGGATAGGGATGGTAGGAGCATTGTTTTCCAAGCTTCCTCGGAACCTCATGGACAGTGGGACTCCTGGATGGCCAGGATATCCACGGGTAAATTTTTTTGTAAAAAACTCAGTTTCCTAGCCTGGGATGGGTAGGCCTTTGAGTCCGGCAATATTCAGCATCCCTAGAGTGAAGGTTTCCCCCATCGCACCTTAGGTGTGAGGGGGTGGGCACCTGATCCCACCATCCTCTTCTAGATCCCCACGGGCCTTCACAGCAGTGCAGGTGTTAGCAGTAACGCTATCACAGTTTTTGTTGATTTTTGCAGAAAGAGTCGCGTTGTCTTTGGCCTTCACTTTTTGTTTTCCCAATAATGAGCGAATTTTTTGTGGTGCGGATAAGTTCAGTGCACCATCAAGTGGGGCAAAAAAAATTTTCAGTTGGGATAGGTCCCAAGTCAGTTTTGACTGGAGCTTGGGTGCAGCAATTGGGTGAGATCAAATCTCCCATCGGATCCTTGGATTTGGGTGGCCCGCTCAGCATGGGCCTCCCAATCTGATTGGGTGATGGATTCCTGAGTCGCTTCTGCCGCAAAGGTCTCCATGTCCTCCTGGCGTTGTAAGTGTGGGATGGTGGTGGTGGCCTTGGCCGCTTCCTTGGCCGCAGCCCTACAGGCCTGCTTGGCCTTCTTCCACTCCTGGGGGGAGATGGGCTTTACCAATAGGTAGCAGCCTTGTGCTCCCCACGGGAAAGCCTCCTTGGTGCTTGCAGTTGGTTCGTAGTGCGCCTCTCCGCTGGCCATGGCCACTGAGGGGTGCTCTTGGAATGTGACGCCCTCCTTGATGGGGCATGTGTGCGCCTTATGGCTGAACGCATCACAGTGGGTGCAAATGGGGGGCGCGCTGTTCACGGTTACCCAGAATGGGTGGGTGGTATGCCCTGCAATGTCAATAAAGGTAGAGTGCAGGATCTGGGTTAGGTCCTTCATGATCTCCTCAGTTGGGGTCAGAACTGTGATGGCTTTGCCGGTGCACAGGTGTGGCATCAGCATGAAACGTTGCATTTTGAAAGATTGTATTTCGCCATATATGGCGAGACCATCTTTCAGGTGTTGCTCCAAAATGTCACGTTTTACTGTAGTAGGCAAAAAGTCAAACGTAAGGAAAATTTGGTTTGATTTTGTCCATCTGGTGCATTTGGTTTTGATGACCCGTTGCCCTTCAGGGAGGTCAACCACTATGCGCACCACTGCAGCCTCATCTGCTGCTTTTTTGCTTTCGAAACCTAGGTCCAGCCAACCGCATGACATGGAGTGAGGTGCAACGTACACCGCGGTCAGAAAATTTTGTGTACATCTTCACAAAATTTTTCTCATAAGGCCATTTTTTGGATGTCCAGATACACACGGACTCCAAATTCCACCGACAAAAGTGGCTGGGAGTGTGGCATGTTGATGTACTGGTTGCATCGTGCTTGCCACGTGAGTATCTCTGGGGAAATTGTGACCGCCAGTTTTTTGAGATTTTTTTCTATTCCGCCAGATTTTCCAGGGCGTTTTTGAACGTTAGAGGCCGCGGGCCTTCCGCCTGCTGCTCTTGCCTTGCTTGCCCAACTGCTCCCAGACATGGGTGCAGACTAATCTCCTATGTGAGATTATTTTTTTAGTACTAGATGGTCCTAACGAAACAGCTATGTGAGATTATCAAACTAGATTTAGTCTTGAATTGAATAGGTTGCAAAAGTGTTTGCAACGAGAAAGAAAAGTAGTTTACCGCTGATTACAGGCCTAAATTGTTAAACAAAACAATTATCTGCTTTTCCTTGACCCTCATCCTGCGGATGCCCCAACCCCATGACATCAGCTCTGATCTGACCCTCCAATGCTGAACCTGAAGATATGTCTGATCCCCCCTCCCCCTCTGTCATAGTGGGATAAGCAGATCGACGTTGTGCTACCAAGTTGGTTGTTTTCTCATTTTTGTGTGTCTCACTGCTCTTTAGAGCAGTTATTTCATATTTCTGGTTTGGTTAGCTTTGGAGTTTCTGTTTTTAAAATGTCTTTTCTCTGGTCGATGAACCTCATTTAAATCCTAAAAATAATATTTTCATAAAAAAGCAGATAATAATTTTTTTAAAAACCTATCTATTTATTCATAGGTTGTATAATTTACTCTTGGGATAATAGTTTAAGGATTTATATCCTTAGGTTGCTTAGTTTGTTATAAAATCTCCGCCTGGCTCTGCATGGAGAAGATAGGGATGTAATCTATACCAGTTCTAAGATATCTATAAGAGTGAGAAACACCTGTTTAGAGTTAACCTTATAATCAATGTGGCTTTAAGAGCACTCAGCTTAAGTAAAAGTCTTCATACTACTATATTCCAAGTTTTTTCAGTTAACTTAATCAATACAACTTATCAAAAATCTATGGAGTTTAAGAAGGTAGCTAAAGCGAGATAAAATAATCAAATATTTAAGCACCCAAATCTTAATAATTGGTGCTCACTAAAGGGGATAGTTGAGTTATCAAAAGCCAAGTATGATCCATAATGTCTTATAAGAAAGAGATTTTGAAGCTCTGGATGGAGTGGAGACCGTCAATTAAAACATGCCTAGCTCAGCATATCAAGATGATATCAATACTTGGAAGAGCGCGTAACAAAACGGAAGAAGTGTTTGAAAAAGTTGGGAACATAATTAATGAATATTGCGAAAAATTGACTCTCTGAAGGAAAAAGGGGGTGAACTTAGCAAGGAAATTTCATTCCAAAAAAACTAAGCAAGAAGCGGACCAAGAATGCCATGCAGTGTATATGAATATATGGTGAAAATGATGAAGCGCATTGAGGAGTAAGAAAAACACAAACGTGATTGTGTACAATTTGAGTCAAATGAATGTAGCGAAGATACATGCAAAACTCCAGTTGGGAAAACACTAATACCATTAATTATGCCTAAAGCGATCAATGACATGTTGAAAATGACCTACAAAACGATGCCTATGGTTAATCAAGTCATTAGGCAGAAATTTCCTGCCAATGGAGTGACTGAAGATTTTTTGGAATATAAGAAATTGCCCACTTTTCACCAGGATAATACCCTGGCGTTAGACCGCCTCTTTGTGAAGATGATGTTTGGGTATGCATACCGCCAAAAAGCGGTATAGTAATGAACTGTCTGAGCACTAATTGCCATAACCTGGTGCTAATTCATCTCAATGGAGAGAACTAGTCATAGGTTGAAGCAAAAGAAGCAATCATGTTAGAATTTGAAAACCCAACTAGAATAGCCAATTGCAAGCAAGAATTCATGAATCTAAAATTATGAAAAGACTTGATCCTGGCCACTTTCGCTTATCATTCTTATCAAGAGTCCTTGGATTTAGCTTGTGCAAAGGTGCTTACTGACTTCTATGCATTCATAGTCATGCAGGCGGCACTTCAGCCCTACACTGAGCTGCATCATATTATGCTATTGGCACTAGTAAGTCAATCCACGACCTCACAGATAGTGGACTTTCTGAAAATGCTTAGAGAAACTTTTAAAGCTCCCAACTAATCTTTTAAAGTGATTCAGATAAGGGCTCAGATCATTGTTAGATTTGATGAACCCACTAAATAGCCTGAGAATTAATTTTTAACAGGTAAAAAATCTAAAGGTCAAAAACATGTGGAAAAAACACCAATTTGCTGTTTCTAATGCAAAGAATCTTGGCCATGTAAGGGACAGTGTTGGTAAAAGAGGCCAAAGTATCAAGTTAATTTTCTTTCAAAACAAGGAAAGGGAAAAGTCTGGAGTAGGTAAAATGAGCAGCATTCTAGAAAAAGATGATTAGTACTGATTTTACAACTGTCTCACATGATTATCTATTAGTGATATTGAGTTCTCTGATTTATTTATGTAAGAAAATGCTCCTGATCCACTTTATCAGATGTCTAACATTGATGGCAACGCATTTACCTGATCTAAAGCTATGGGGATTGTTCCTGAAATTGTTAATAAGGTTTTTCAACCATGAGGTTCAGTATTCCTACCTAAATTAGAGATTTGAATGAGTTAAACAATAATATTTGAATCTGAACTGGAGATTTGGATGAGTTGGATGATGGGATTTGAGCCTAAACTATACATTAAACTGAAATTATTATTGAGGGTAATCCCCTGACAAAATCCAGCCTTAAAATCAGGGTTCAAATCCAATCTATGAGCAAAAACGTTTTTTTATAAAGAAATGAGAAATAGATCTTGGCTTAGTATGCATGAATATTGTGTGAGACACTGGCCAGAGTTTCCCTTATATTGTGCAATCTAAGCTTATAAACTTTACTTTTTTTTCTTCATTTATTAATGTTAAACTAAGATTGTCATATTTTATTTGGAATTACCTTACCAGACCAAGTATCTGGTATACAATTTCTTAAGTAAAAGAGGTGCAAAGGTAATAACCAACACCCTTGAGTTTTGGGTCGCCTGGCCAATTTATATCTGGAGTCCATGGTAACACACCCATAGTCCCAAAAAAAAAACTGCTGTTTTTTCTAGGTACACCCTGAGTTCACAGTGAAAATAAAAAATAAACAACAAAAGATCAATAATATCAATTTTATGTCCAAACTTTATTTAGATAAAGTGCACCTTAAACTTTCAACTAATTTATTCGCTATGATGCACGAGATGGAACAGTGAATTCTCATTTTGAACAACAACAAATTGAACTTTGAGATGGAACTAATGAGCTCAAAAGCGAAATTTGGCAGTTATCCCCTCTTGTTGTCACCAAGGAACTTTGTGCTGCCTATGATTGGGTAGAGTCAATAATTGAGGATATTAACACCTTATAAAATAAAATGGTTGCCCTCCAATCTTATAAAACTTCCACCAGTATTAGTTCCTCTTTAGGTTTTTAATGTCCCCCAGATGTCAGTTCATTTTGTTTGCCCTTTAACCCCCCAGTGGTACATTCTAAAGTCATTTAAAGAAAAAACATCCCAAGCAAAAATGCATCTTCTCTTTCTTTTTCTGGCATGAAAAGTGCTATGTAGGATCTAGTACTAAAAAAAAGTGCTATGTAGGAAGCCACTGACACCCAACGTTTCAAACTTATAACTAAATGTCTTAGTCGCATAGCTCAAGGCATTATGGTATTTTATCAAATGCATTGCTAGACTTGAGATGACGCTAAGACTGCTTTGCTACAGGAATTTTGGCGACCAAACTTTATCCAACCAAAAGCAAACTTTTATGGGTATAAGCCTTAATTGGGGAGAAACTGCCACTGAGTTTGCTCACCATTTTTACCTTGAAGCTCAAAGTTGGTCGCAGGAAAACGTCTTGATTATATGACGCTATCAAGCTTTATTTTTTCAGTATTTAAAATTATGCCTAGCATTCTACTTTATCTTAAAGCGGTGAAGGGTAACTGGTCATTTATCCTCCATATAAAAGACGCTACTTTTGAGATTCTGGCCTACCTGCTCAAACCTACTGGGCCACTCGTTTTAATAATAATAATAACAAGCTTTGTTCCAAATGCTAGCGGTTACAACCCCCAAGTCGCCTACACCTAAATTATACTTTACTAAATTACAAGTGAACCAACCACACTGTAGACTTTTTCCATGTCTTTCAATATAGTTGGAAAAAGATCAGTCAGTATATGGAAAGAGGCTTTTTATGCTGATGGAAACCAAGTGCCTCAAGACCCTTGTTCTAGCTCTAGCTTATTCCCAGCACTTCAGGATGTCTTTAATAGCTGTACCTGCATAAGTTGATGTACCTCTTTCTAACAAGGAAATAGAATCTCCAGCTTCCTTACTTTTTGTTAAGCAGCTACCCAAATTGTTATTACGATAAGCTCTTCTATGGAAAGCTAAGCACTGGCATATAAAACTTCTCAAAAGCATTGAACAGCCCCAAGTTTGGACGCGGCAGAATCCTCCACCGTCTTTGTTACAATTCCTAATGTCAGTTTACTTGCACTTAATTCCCAGTTTGGATCTTTGGTGGTTTGATTCAATGTAGTCATACATAAGTTTAAAGTCCTGGCAATAATTGACGCTGGTTTCCCAGTTAACTTTTTCTTCTCCCAATTTATCAAAAATATAAAAATGGCACCTCACTTGATTCATGAGGCTGAATATGGGAAGGCCAATAATCAGTCAACTAAGGCATAAGAGCATATTCTGCTTTACCCCCTTTGATTTGGGAAACTTTAAATTTGGCCCCGCCATAGCATCAGAAAATGATCCTTATGAGTTTCTTATTAAGTCCAAAAGATGCAGGAATTTAATTTAATTATCACCATAAGGAAAATACCTGTCCCTAATAGGGTATCAATCCCATTAATATATGAACTCCCCGTCAAAAGTAAAGGAGCCCCAAAAACGTTTCTGCCTCCTCAAATACCTATCCTCCATTTGCAAAGTCAAATACCAAGTGTTATAAGTTTTTGATGATACAATTAGGATATGCTGTAAGGGTCTCACAGGTTACACTCACTGAACAACGGGCGGAGGATGTGGGGAGCATCAGTCCTCCAAACACGCCTGGAAATATAATAAAATACGATGCAATTATCCTAACAAACTTTCTATTTATTCAATAAATACAATGGTTCCTACTGTTCTGCTCTCTCTAAACTACTAAAAACCTTCTTCTTCAATTGTCCCGTCTAACTTAAATATCAGCAAATTTCAGACAATACCGTTATTTTAGCTTAGATCAATTAGTTCTGCAATATTCACATTGGGTTTGGGATGGTATTTTAAATTCTTTATCGCCTTAGTTTAAAGATATTTAAATAATATTCAACAAATATTTATATAGCCTAATCACATTTTTCTCTCTCATTACAAACATTTTTGCAACATTTTGATAAAATTATAGGTAAGTTTAATACTATCATTAAGGAAATATATGCACCCAATGTCAGGTGGCAGTTGGGCGAGCAAAGTTAAGGGCATGAGAGCAGGTCCTGCACCATACAAGTTTTGTATTTGCTCCAGTGACTCTGGAAGCCTAGATAAAGTTAATAGTAAAAACCTACGGTTAGCATTTCCATGGAAATTTTGGCCTGGCAAGAAAGATGTAACCAGTTCATCAATACGCCGCACTTCCAGCCCTAGTTATCAGTGGAGCATGGGGTGTGAGTTTTTCTGGATATACAATTGGCGCTTTTGGAGAAGCTTTGTGGAGATGTACAAACCCATTTCCCAAATGCAGTGTATGTAACACCGCACTTCATGCCCCAAGAGTGGCTGGATCTTGGGTTCAAAACCAAAAATGTGGCGGATGAAGCTGCAAAGGTGCGGGTGGTGGTGGACCTTCCAGACACTCAACGGGTATTTAACATGAAATGAACTCATTGGACTAAATCAAATCAAATTTTTGTATTTTTAACTTCCTACCTACAACAATTAAGTGCACCATGCTGGAGCACCAATTAATGGCAGGGCTCAACGTGTATGGGGAAATCTAATTCTTTGAGATGCAGTGCTTTATGCTCATGCCAGACTTGTTCATGGGCAAAGCAATTGCTGTACTCACCCCATCTGCAGGGGTTGCGGAAGATTTTTCCCAAATCCCCCACACCACTTTAAGGGTAATTAATGAACAAAAATTACGCCCATTCCTGGTCACCGTGGATAGCGCGCCTCCTATCTGCAGTTTCTGTCACGTTTATGGCCACAAGGCCCATATCTGCCCTATCAAGGAGGGCATAACTCAAAACAAAATTCTACCTGAAGCAATGAGTAGTTAGACACCCATTATGAACTGGTTATAGATACTGACACCACCTTCTCATGGGGCGCGCTGGGGTGCTACATTCAAATCAAGCCTGTGTCCCCACAGGAGTGTAAGGAGGCCAAGTAGGCCTACAGAGTGGCAGCCAAGGAGGCAGCCAAAACTGCATCTGTGATCCCGCCAAATCAGCTCCATGAGGACATTGAGTCATTCACTAAAGAACCAGCTCATGAAATCATCCACCAATCAGAAGAGCCACCCAACCTGAGGACCTGATGGCTTAGTCAGATTCACCTGACTAATGTTACCATACCTCGATCAAAACCAAGTCATCCACCAATCTACCTACTGGATTTTCGCCAATATGCAATGATGCACTGCAGGTACACACCAAGCTGAAGATTCGTACCAAGGTGGGAAATAAGCTGAAGCCAAAAGCCAACAATAAACCCACCACGAATGCAACCCATACTGACACTTACTCCATAGCACAGAATACCCATGCTGCCATACAGCGATGTGTTAAAAAACAGAAGGCTGAAGGGCACAGGTGCCCTTCCCCTCGCACCTAAGGTGTAATGGGGGAGCCTTTACTATAAGGACATTGGACATCGCTGGACTCAAGGCCTTGCTGTCCTAGGCTAAGAAACTGAGTTTTTTAAAAAGAATTACCCGTGGATATCCTGGCCATTCAGGAAACCCAATGTCCATATGGTGCTGAGGATACATGGGCAACCATGCTCCTCCCTTATCTTTCATGTTGGTCTCTGCACCATGGGGCGCTTATATGAGTGACCGTAATTTTAAATTTATTGCATCAACTTTGTACCTCAACATATATGTCCTTGTTGTATCCTTTTTGTGGGATGCTGAAGTGCATGCTGTCATTAACATATATGCCCTAACCTGTGCATAAACTCATCAGTTACTCTTCTCGGCCATTAATTCCCTCCTGCTTCTCTATGACCCATTTGTGGAAGGCGATATGAACTGCTGGACCAAACCAGCCACCAACCACTGGCCCTCATCGCATACACCCCTAAAGGGCACATAGAACTTCACTTCCTAAAGGCTACTTTGTGGTTCTTTGATACTCTGCTTCATCATGCACCGCTGATCACAAACATGTCTCATCCTCATTTGCACAACGGTCAGCTGAGGTCTATGTCCCACATTGACCTTATTCTTGCACCGTTGAAATTTCAGTCTCAAGTTGCACACTTTATGATGACGAAATTCAATTTATCTGACCACAGTATGGTATTTGTTTCCTTCTCTTTGTCACACCCAGCGTCACAGGCGTCAAAGTGATGCAAACTCTGTCCCGCTGAGATCAAGTCGCTAAGGTTTTCCTCATGGGCGGACAACAAAACCTTGGCTCTGGAATTTACCACACCGTTATGTGCAGACCCACTTTCTGCCAGGTCAGAATAAAACAAACACTATCTGCCAAGCATGCCACATCTCATTACGTTTCTCTAGGGCTGCCTCGGCAGTCATTTTGCGCATGCTTTCAGAAGTGGAACACCTGGAATCTAATGTCCCTGCTGCAGGCTACAGCCTGGCTTTTGGCCGCAGGTGGGCAATAGTGTCCACTCGCCTCAACGCACTGGTAAGTCAACACAAACATCGAGATTTTGTGAAGTATAAGGCAAAGAATATAACAGTAGGTGACAAAAGCTCCAAATACTTTTTAAAAAAGTTTCACACTGTGACAGAGCCTGACCTACACACAGGTGAGGTGGTCAGACCACTCCGTCACAAATACTCCAGCTGAAGTGGCAATCAAAATTCAAAATTATGACTTCTAATTGTATTACTCAAATCTAGTGCAACTGGACAAAGTTGATGATTTTCTTGAAAGTGCACATATCCACACTGTTTCCTGTTATCTGGAGCTAATGAACTTAATCTCTTGGGACAAACTCTGGACCACCATTTGCGGTGCACCATACAGGGTATGCCAAGGTCCAGATGGGATCTTATGAGTTCTATAAGAAATACTTCAAATATTTTTCCTCCTCTGCTGCTTTCCTCAATGAACCAGTGCCTAATGGAAACGCGTCTCCTCCCTGAAAGCAAATAGGCCTACATGATAACGCTGTATAGGAAAGGGGATAAGCTAGCCTTGGCCAACTAGTGAACCATATCAATAACTAACACAGATACTAAACTTATTTATAAATAGTGGCCAACCGCCTAGGGGTAGTTGCCTAATCTCTCAACTTCCCTTGAACAATTTGGTTCCATTCCAAACGGTTTATTTGGGACAACATACATACTGTAGCCAACGTCTGTCAATTCATAGCTTCTGGAGCACTTGTGTTTTTAGACCATCAGATGGTTTATGATAGAGTCAACGGGGATTACCACAAAGACTGCCTCCACAAAGTTCCACCTTCCCTATCAGTTCATTAATTGGGTGATGTTGCTCACGGAATCTTCCACAATTGCTGTGCGTGGCCCTGGCTTCCTCACGGATGTAGTTTGCCCTCAAAGTGGCCTACTCGAATGGGACCCTCTAAGCCAATTCTTATTTAACTTCAGCCTTGACCCACTTCTACGCAATGTAAATTCCAGTCTTACTTGTGTCCATGTGCAATGCTGAGCACCAATAAAAATGTTGGCGTTTGCTGATGATTGTGTGGTTGGGGCGTTGTTGGGTTTTTTGCCCATATTCCCAGCCTGCTAGATTACCAGGAATCGCTAGGGAATTTTCCTTAAAGTAAGGTGAATTGGAAATTTTCTTGACCCTGATTTTGAGGTAACTATGTTCAGGGGATTATAGGTTATTCGCCTGGTTGGATCCATCAGGGATCAATCCATATTAATGCTTAAGATCTCATAAGGAAGAGTTGCTGACTAAATAGGTGCATTTGATAGTGTTTAACTATTAGGTGTACCAATTGGGATTGGTTGGGTTTCATCACCAACAGAATGGGAATGTACGTATTAAGTTGCAAGGCGAGTAATGACGCATGAAACTAGAAAATTGATCAGTCAGTTTGTGACCTGCCAAAATGGGTAACAAGTCCCAATACCTAAGCAGATCGCTTGCCAAATATGGTTGGTTTTCTTGGATCAAGAGGAAAACGTTAGGGACACGCTTTCTGACTCTTTCCATTTTAGGTCTTGAGGATGTCCAATGACAGAATCCTAGCCAGGATGGGGACCATCGCTGCTGAGATGAGGATGGGTGATTCAACAGCAAAGGCTTCTGTTTCATTGAAGTGGTGTCAACCAAGGGTTAGATGACTGAAACTTCCACTATAAATTCCTTAGAAATCACTCTATTATAAACAGTTTACAATTTACAGTTTACAGTTTAATTAAATTTTACACTATATAGTAGATATACCAGTGCAGTAACTCTGTCAGCATCCTTTCCTTATTCTTTTTCAAGATATTATTGCTTAGTGCAATAATTGGGAGATTCTTAAAGGAAAAGAGTAAGGATCTGAGTGAGGATCCAGAGAAGAAGTGGAATCAATTTGGGGACTGCTGCTAACTTTGTGTCAAACCAGAGAAGCTGTCAACAGAAATCTAATAGAAGATCGTTTTGTATTGTATGAGGGAACAAATCCCTATTTCAAGACATCACAAGTATTTTTAGCGGAGATACTGGCTGAGCGTTGGGACAAGGTTTAGGGCTTCCATTCAACTACGGATATTAGTCATCATATTACTAGAGACTGACTATATCAACAACTATACAACGTGCATGAATTGCACAAAAACTGAACCTGTTCAAGTATAAAAGTTTATAGGGGTTATCGGCCATTAATAATTATCACCCATAAATTTTTAAAGGTGTTTAACAAACATGATGCACATGCACTTGAAGCTACTATCCAGGATTACTCCAGAGTAAGTAACGCTGCGCTTAACGCCTCCAAAACTAAAATCATTCTCCTTGGTCAGTACCAAGCCCGTTGGTTAATAGCGCCCCATTTTTGCCTGCTCCAGCAGCTAGCTACAGGTTCACTTACCCTGCCCACTCCAAACTGCCTCGCTCATGCTTCCCTCTTGTGCCAAGACCCACCGCTGGTCTGGTACGCCATTTGGGGGTGTGGCTGGAGGTGGGAAGGTACGCCTCAATGGTGATGGAGCACCATATCTTGGAAAATTTTACAAAACGCATAGCTTCCCTCAGAGCCAGCCAAACTCCATTACAGGCAGGGTAGTTCTAGCCAACTCTATGCTCCCGTCCAAAGTCTGGTTTGTGGCCCACACTATCGCCTTTTCCCCATCTTTCTTCACCTCATTATATGCCCTCATCTATGGGTGGCTTTGGTTAGGCCTCCCACCACCAGTGCACCTGGATGTCATGTTTGGCCCTTGTCGTCGTGGTTGTATGGACCTGCTCAACTTTGAGGCCCACGCCGCTAAATTACTTGGCACATGGATCGCAGAAGTCACCAACCCAACAGATCTCAGCCCAGCACTGGTCACGCAGGGCACGCTCCAACTTCTCCCACGCCCTGGGCCTCAGAAATCCTAGACACCCCCATTATCTGTTAAAGTATCTTGCATCACGCCCTTCTTCTGTGGGCCCACATGAGACGTCGCCCTACTTCAAAGGAATTCTCCTCTCCATGCGGAGCGCTGAGTGGAGGATTTGCTTCAGTGGGCACACTGCCCAGAGGGTCACCCTACTCCCCAGTTCACCCAGGAAGTACAAGGCAAGCCATTATGAACAATGTGATACCTATGAAGTCCCCTGGCATGGCCAGGGTGTATTACCTAGACATGTTGGACATCCCCTTCTCCCTAGATACCTAGAAAGCCATTTGGAAGTACGCTCACCATCCTCTTCTTCAGCCACATATTTGTTCCCATGTGTGGCGCTGCTTGAAATAGGTATACTGTACTTCCGAGTGATCTAATGCTTTGCACTCATCTTGTGTCGTGTGTGACCAGTATGGAACTTTGATTCAACGCCTGGAAGAGTGCTCTCCATCAAAAGCGATCTGGCGTAAGGTTTAGCGTCTCTTCAGTAAGGTTCAAAGATGGCTCTTCAGCCTATCTAAGGACATCTTCTCCTTGTCCTTGAGTTCCCCTATACAACCTTCCCTCTGAGCTTTAGTGGTTGCAATCACTATGTGGACTATCCACACAGTTGCCTTGGATGCTATCTCAGGTTCTACTCCCACCCTCCAGGAAGCTGTAAGCCTGTTCCAGTCGCACCTCGTGGACAACTTTCAAGCATGGATGTTTAGGTAACTACCATCCTGTCACCATCAGTTGGTCTCATCCTGGTTTCCAGTTAGGTTCATCACTTCAGACCCTTTCCTGCATATGTACTCATTAGTGCACAAGCCCTTACACATGTAACCTCCCTTCCATTTCTTGACGTTCCCACTGGCAACAGAAGATAGCGTTTGCTTCTCTGAGGGTGCCTCTATCTGATATAAGTTCTTAGTCTGACTATCAGAAGTGTCCATCCCCTGGTCGGCCTTCCCCAAACAAAATTCAAATATATTGTCTTATCACCTTATTAGTAGGTGATCCAATACTAATCCGTTATATCCCAATATCTCCTTTAGTTCAAGGTGCTTAAATACTATAAATGATCATTTTAGTTGGCTGATTCTCACCAATCTTCTTTAGCTCTCCAGGGCTTATTGTCCAGTTCTATCATATTCATGACATTACCCCCCACCCTTTGAGTGGATGAAAAGTCTCATAATGTCTATATGTTCGGAGGAACCTTGTGTGCATGTAATTTATGATTCAACCACTCACTGGGTCTTTGATAGTGTAGGCGTCGATGCCTGTTTTCTTGATTATTTTGAATGGACCAATCCAGATGTTGGTCAGATTGGGTTTCCGCCCAAACCTGAGCTGGTAGTGTGACAAAACCATCTCACCTTCTTGGAACTGAGCTAACCCACTACGCCATATCAGATTAGCAGCCTAATTCTTGATCTTTTTGGTCAAGCGAAGGATATGCTTCCATTTGCAACTAGATTAATGTGTCAGCTAAATTAATCAGTAATGGTGGGGATTCATTTCTCTAGTATCTTCCAAGCATGCATAAAGAAATTCTGGAAGTGAGGGGTGTTGTCCATATAATAATTGTTGGGTGCTCTTTTCTGTGGCGGTATGATAGCTAAAAATTATAAGTGAAAACTGCGGTAGACAAGAGGGAACTCTAATAAGAGAATCTATCAAATACCAGCTTCCAGAGTATTTTCACCAATGTCCCATTGACACATTGGACCATTCCATTGGACTCAGAGTGGTATGGAAATGTCGAAACCCCTCAGATGCCAATTAGCTCATTCGATTTTAGAAAGATGGGTGAGGTGAAGTTGGTTCTATTACCAGTAAGGATAAACTGAGGGCAACTGTCATGTTGAATTACACATTCCAATACAAACTTAGCCACTGTAACTGCCCCCAGATCCCATATTAACCATGCCTCAAACCACCTGCTCAAAGATTTGATCACCAATAAAATTTATTTGGACCAGTTATCTCCCATTAGCAAGAAACAAAGACATCAATGGATACTGTGTGCCAGGTAAGATGAAGTTTTACCAGCTAAAAAGAAAGTTTCTGGTGGAACAGCTTCTCTACTTGGCACGGGTGGCACTAGGAAATGGTCTTTAGAACATCAAAGTGCATGTTTTCCTAGTAGTATCGAGGCTGTAAGAACTAAAACGTCTTGCATAATCCTTCATGACCCACTGCCTTGTGTACACTCAATATAAAGTCAAGTCAAGCGGAGGGTTTTGGGGAGCTCAGCGTATTGTTAATAAACTTATATAATTCCCATTTTTCCTGATCATATTAGCCATCATCCCATCTAGCGCCAAAATAACTTGAGGCAGTTTGTCTGAATATCAATGACTGAACATTTTTTCATATAGTAAGTTGTCCAAATCCGCCATTACCACAATTGTTGGTAGTAAAAGTAAGTAGTTAGAATTTTAGTGTTTTGCGCCATGACAATGCAATATTTCAAAATTATAAGCCTTCAGCTTTTGTAACCATCTAGCAAGGCGCCCTTTGGGCTCATGAAGGTTCTCTAACCAATACAACGATTTATGATCCATCACACCCTTGTGTTAACCCATGAAGTAGACTTGGAAACGCTTATATGCATAAATCACAGTGAGAAAAATCCCACTTGGTCATTGTATTTCCGTTTGTAGCAGTTCAAGACCTGAATTCAATACGCGCTGGGATGCTCCACAACGTCATCATCTTTATGGGATAATACCGCCCTTACAGCTGAAAGATATGCATCCATTTGTTCAATAAATTACCTCTCAAAATTAGGTTATTGTAAGGCTGGCAAACTAGCCAATGTTGTCTGTAAAACATTGAAAGTGTTTCGACAGTGCTCAGTCCATTCAAAAGTAACGTTCTTATTTAATACCTCAAAGAGGGAGCTCCAATACAACTTAAATTAAGGATGAACCAGCAGTAGTACCCAACCATCCATAAGAACACCTGGATAACCCTCTTGCTTCCTGGCCAAGTCAACTTAAATATAGCTTCAAACTTCGTCAGATGAGGCTTCGCCCTTTAAATTTAAACAGAAACCTAAGTTATTCCAACTTCTCCTTGAAAAGTAGCACTTTTGAGGTTTATTTTATATTAGCTTTGGCAAAATGGCGGAACACTTGCTCTAAATGGTCTAAATGCTTGGGTAACGTCTGCAATAATACATTAATATTGTTGAGGTAGACTAGAATGCAGAAGAGCTTCAGGTCACCCAAGATGATGCCTATCGCCTGCTGGAACATAGCTGGGGCATTGCATAACCTTTGAGGCATATGCATGGGTTGGAACAACCCCTTAAAGGTGATAATAACGCATTTCTCCCATTCCTCCGTTGGAAACTCGATTTTCCAGTATCCTGATATCAAATTTTTATAATCAAGAAAAAGTTGCACCACCCAGCTGATATAGATCATCAAAGATTCGTGGGAGCAGATATAAATCTTTTTGTGATACGATTAAGCTTCTGGTAGCCAATTACTACTCGATTAATGCCATCTTTCTTTTTAAAAATCAACACTGTCAATGCCCAGGGGCTCTTTGATGGCTCTAACGTTCCTTGTTCGATCAAATTATCTACTTCTATGGATACAGCCTCTACCACCGCTTTGGATAGATGGATAGGCCATGATTGAATGGGAGGGTGTCTCCCATGTCCAACTGATGCACTACCTAGCAGGCACATCCCGAATCATGATTGTCAGATGCAAAAACTTTACAATAATTTTCAAAAAGGCCATCAACCTATCTATTTGGTCATCCAATAGCCCATTCAGGGCCTCACATGGAACTACGGTCATTACATTGGCTGAGGTTTTTTCAAGTAGACCTAGGTCCTCCTATGAACCAAAGTCATTTATATGGTGAACCTCATTTTTTGGAATCAGATGCAAAAAAGCTACCACTTGATGTCTTTGAACCTCAATAAACTCCTTCTGTAGTTTTGCTAATAATACTTTCAATTCATCTTGCCCTGGTAACAGGAGCCCAGGAGCCACATGGGGTTTGAGCCGCAAATGCTGTTAGGGATCCATGATTTAACCATATAGGCCTTCAGGGACATCTATAATTAATTACAACCCAACTATTGTCATGGTCACATGACATCATAGTGGGGACCAACCCCAAGGATAGGACTGGGCGCAAGGAGGACCAACAGGTGAAATTACAGGACCTCCCTGACCTTAGGCATACCCTAGACCTACGCTGGGTATGGGCAAAATATGCCCAGGTTGGTATTAGCGGGGTGCCAAATGCCCAGCCCCTTACGTTGGCCCAGGTGTAGAAATGAATAGTCTACATAATGTACGCAGATGGTTCAGTTCAGTTAATTAGGAACGGGGTTTCAAAACCCACTCCTTTTATGTTATTACATGATTGAGTCAAATCCTACTTCAATTGATTACATGAGTGAAGTCAGTTTTTGCATATTCTACCAATCTAGATAGTAGTGTGTGCTTATTGGTGGTTCAGTGCTTGGGCCCACTTCAGCAATCCTCTTATTCCCCCATTGACATTTAATTATGGTTTCCCCGACCAACATTCCTTGGTAAACTTCCTGAATAAACATTTTCCCCGTTTTACATTTTATTTTTATGATATTTCTAATGCTACTGTGCACAAACCTCTTTGAGGAGGTCTCACGCTCTATTACCTTGTCATTTCCAATATAATCAAGCTACTCCCTAGTGCACCATTGGTTCGCCCAGGTTCCCTCCAACCTGGGTCACTTACACCATTCCTCATTGTGCACTGCATTGCTTTTGGTGGGTTATTTATTCTTTTAATCGCACTTATATGCCTAAGTTGTTATTGCTCCAGCACCCTCTGCTGGGCTTGTCAGAAATTCGACTATGGGCTCTGCTAGTTGGCAGGCTAACCAGTATGAAGACTGGTCAGCCCTTGCCTTACACCTTGGGCGTTGGGGCTAGCAGCGCCAGCCAACCCCTTGGCGTGTCACCCGCGACATTTTGGGGATCCCCTTTCCTCATTCCCTAAGCAACAAAATAAATATAAACTCAAATCATAAAAGAGAATGATCAAAGGGAGATATTTATTGAAAGGGAAGCGCCAGTATTTATACTATTTACAAAAGGGCTACTGCGGCCACTGCTGAACTATCAACTCTTCTGCTGGTCTTTCCAGCCAACTACTTCTCTTCTTCTTTATCTACATTATTCTCTTCCCTGGCGTCAACCCTATTGCTCCATCCTTCCCAATATCCAAATTAGTTTTGGCTCATCCTCAGCTTTAAGTCGCCAGTGAGCTATTTAATTATTTTACTCCAATTAAACGCAAAATTTTTATTTGACCTTCAATTTAATAATAATGCACAGGAAACAACTTCAGTCAAACGCATGACTCAGAATATCTCAGCATCTCACCAACATATATTCTCACCTTATCTTGATAATAAATGAGGCATCAGAAACAACCTCAGCCTCAAACTCATAATTGTTGGATCCACCTACTCTAGATAATCAGTCAGACAGTGAAAGTCTGAAGCGAATACATCAGCTTTCCACTGTAAATCCCACAACAGACCATGAATGGCCGTTGGCGTTGACCACTGATTATACTGACTGATAACAATTTGATCATCCTCAGCTATTTGTTGCCAGTGATCCTTCTACTAATTTGGGGCCACCGATTGGCCCCACTCAAACCTAATACCAAACTTGGTGGAATACTAATTTTGGCTCAACCCAAATTGGGGAGCAACTAACCAGCAATTATATCAAATAACAAAAATTTAATCTATAAGCTATTCCACTGGGATTGGCCATATCTTCCCAAATAACAATTAATTATTGGAGGATTGCATCTGGTTAAAATTTTGACAGGGCTCTAATGACTTTCATAATAACAGCTAATTCCCGAGCATTGGCCTTGTGCACCATGCACTACCACGTTGGGAACGGGAGAGTTATAGACACTCTCCTTACAAACTATAACCTGATTCCTGGAAGGTATACTTAAGGTGGTCGCAGCCCTTAGTAGAATACCATTACATAAATAAATCTTCTTAGAAGGAGCTCTTGTCTTCTGCTTCATCCGCCATTAGTTAAAAGGAATTATGCCATCACTATATGCAAGATTTATTTGACTAGAGAGGATGGGGTATATTGGGACTCTTGTGGAGGTAAAATAGATGGGAATCTATTGCTTAAAAATCTCAAAGGTTTCCTCCACCATATCAACCACCACCCTGAATTGCCAAATGAATGCGGCCCTAATCAGCATGACATTATTATTTAGCAAAACCAAAGATGGAGTAAATGCGCTGAATGACCCAAACCTCAGAGACATTGCACTGTAGGCGCCCTCAGACAGAGTGCTTTGTGCTCCAATGGTCCCATAAACTACCCAATAGTCCACATCAGGCTTCAGCGAAAGCTTAGCAACTAGCTTATTGGATATTATATTGATGGGGGCGCCAGATCTATAATCACTTAAATTTTGGTATTTCTTACAAAGATACCACAGTAGGTACACTCTTAATAAGACAAACTGTTGGAGTTTAACACATGCATATCCATGGGCTTCTTAAACTTAAACATAAATTATTTGAGGTATGCCAACAAGGGGATGGACATTACCAAAACAAAACAACAAGCTAAAAAAATTAAAATTTTGAATCAACTGTCCTAAATGAGAAGCGAGACGCACAAAAAGATGATAAAACAACCTACTAAGTGGCACAGTGATGAGCCACTTATACCACCATGGCAGAGAGGGAGGGGGATTAAGTGGTTCATTGGGTTCAGCATTAAAGAGGCAAATCAATGCTCATAGCAATGGGGTTGGGCATCCGCGGGATGAGGGCTGAGGTGAAATAGATAATTGTTGAGTTTGTTGCCTAAAATTTGGGCCTGGAGCATAGCCTTTACAATTTTGGCAACATGGTGTTCATCTTGGTTTGCAGGCATCGGAAAGCTGCGCTAATTTAGCAATGTTGGCTCTGGTGATTCCTTTGGATAAGTAAAATCTGTTAGTTCAGAAAAATGCTTAGCGCAGTGGCAGATTTAATCAAACAGTTAAATTCACCTTTTGAACAGCAAGGAAATCAGGAAAACCTGGTGGTATGCAGCCCTTACATAAATTTAGCAACAGAGGTTGCCCCAGCTTTGCGGAGAAGGCAAATATTGAGCGAAGTTACTGTGGCCTTGGCTAGCTGATGGTTGCTCAAGAAAGGGGTAGCATTGGGTTTGAGGACATATTGTTTTAGCGGGAGTGGGACATCAGAATCTGAATTCAGATAAGGATCTTAATTAATTGGGAAGTCCAGTGATGGAAATTTTTCCAGATTTGGTCACTTCATCAAAAAATTCCCAGAGATTTTGGTTGACTAGGATTGATTTAGTGATACATGACTGTGATTGGGTAAGATTTGGGGCAGGAGGTTCGTTTAGATTGAATTTAGGTCTAAATCCGCTCCTAAAGTTAGCATGAATGTAAATTGGCCATCTTGGGCTTGGGTTGCAAGACTTTACTGGTTCATTAAGTGCTCGGCCTGTGGGGTGAGGGCAGCCAAAAGCCAAACTCAAAAACTGTTGGTGTGTCCTCATGAGTGGGGTTGGTGGTGTTCGCAGGGTTTGAATTTTATTGACATTTTTTTAGAATATTCCATTTCATGGCAGAGGGGGCAAACTGTGCGGCCATTGTCAATGCGAGCCCAAATGAAATGGTCTGATGCTGATAGGATATAGACACGCGGTGGGATGTGCTGGGCTATGGTTAGCTGGTGAGGGCGATGGTGGCCATTACCCAAGGTGTCGCTAGGTGCTTAGCATCACTTAGGACAAGGAATCGGAGGATGAGATCTGTTCCATAAGTGGACAGCCCTGACATCAACTCTTCATAAAGTGTTTTAAATGGAAGGTGTGATGGAAGGTTTGCAAAGTTCACCATGAGTGTGGTATCATTGGGTAGTCATGTACAGGTGGTGGTACAGGGTGTGTTTTTTATTAAGGGCGTTCTGCTACAGTGGTTGCATCCTCTTCAGTGGGGAAGATAATATCACATAACCCTTGTAAGGGTCCACGGTTTTCTTGTTATTGAGAAAAGTGACAATACTGGCATTAACACAAGGATACACTTGAACAATTTCCTCCAATGGCATTGCAGCATTCACCCCCTCTAATGAGGCACATTAATGGAGGGCCTTTTTTTGGCAGTAATGTTACGCTCTAGGATTTGCCAGGCATATGGTGTTTATACATTTTGGTTGAACTCCAACTCTGTATTCTTCTTCTTTCCCTTCAGGGGAAGTTGAAGACATCACTGAACTTTGTTGATATAATAAATTATTGGTTTGGGGCTAGGGCCTGACAGAAAAAATATTCATTAGAATTAACAGGGACAAGTATTTTCTAATTAGTTGAGGTAGAATGACCCATCTCTACTCTTCTCAAACTTTTCCAGTTCAGTCAGGGCCTGTGGTACTTCATATACATGCAGGTTGCTAGGGCAGCTAGCTGCATAATGGGCTCTTTGACCACAAGAGAAACAGACATTGCTATATGGATCACATATTTGCTGTACACCTAAAACTCAGGTTAATACTTAAACAAGGTTTTTTATTTGATCAAGGGTGAGCAAGTGACCATAGTGAGGGCGGAAAGGAGCCGCCAAAGGGTTGAGTGCCCACATTTTAAGCAACAATGTATAGTCAGATCGGTGCTGTCTATTCCCTGCCAAAGATTTCGTAGCAGCTTCAGGGGCTTTCCCTTCCACATTGGGAGCATTAAAAATGATGGATAGGTGACACAGAAATTGAACAATTTTCAAAAGCGGGTATATCGTCCTCCAAAATTGGAGTCATGATGTTGTACAGATTGAATATGGCTTCCCCACGGAGGTCATTGCTTTTTACACATCAGACTTTGATAAAGTCCCCGCCCCAATTAACACTTGGGTTTCCACCATAAAGCAGTCAGAAAACGCAGTGAGGGTCTCATCACACTGGAACCTGATGGTCAAGAACTCAGCCTTCCGCCGTGAAATTTTTGCAGAAGCTCTGAACAACTGCAGCACAGTATCCTTCCATTCTTAGTATGAAATAAAACTACTTGGAAGATAGCAGATTACATGGTCTGTACTCCCAACATCTAAAGCGGATATTAACAATTTAGCTTTACTCTAATCTGAGGCTCCTTCTCCGCTGTTGGAATCAGGAATTTTTTAAGTTCTCAGATGCTAATTTGCCCCTGATTTCAACAATAATGCAGGAGAAGTTAACTCAACTGCCAAAATTAATAAGTAGAGCGGGTTTTTATACCGCTAATAAATTAATATTACTTATATGTTATACTAAAATTTGGGTTTTATGGTTTTTGTTAGGTTGTGGTAAGGGGATTAAAAAGAGAAGCCTATTATAATCTCACTGCCTAGTATTTAAATTGACTTGGGGCTTGAATTGTGATAGGCATCATTTATTATTAGCTTAGAGCCCAATTTGGAAGTATGGGCGTCCAACCTATTGGAGCTCTTGAATATAAGCTTTCTTTGATGGAACGGCCAATGGAGGGTCAAGAGTAGGTATAACATGTCCATGAGGCAAATCCTATATTTGAGTTAATCATTTTGGCGAAAAATAGTTAGACCTTGAGAGACCCCCTCAAAGTCTATAAAAGGGGGTTTTTGAAGCATAGGTGCTTGAATTAGGTTGTAAGTGGCCGGAGAGAGACCACTGATGTACCCCTCTAATTCTGCCGCTTGGTTGGTGCAATATGACTCCCTAAACTTGTGCTATTTGGCCAAGAATTAATAATAGAATTATTGCCAATTCAAAAGGTTACACCTAGAATTGGCCAGGGTCTTTTGGCCAATTTCATCCTTAATTTCATCCTTATTTTTAACTGCAACACTCTTATTATATAATCAGACTTGTAGTTGTCCAACATTACCCCTTTAAGAGTGTTAGGGGAAATTAAGGGCGCAGTAAACATCCATGAACTTGGTCAATTGTGATTGCTGTAGCAAGGTACTTTATAAAATATTAATCGCCCTTCTTATAGGCGATAACAAAAGGTCTCTCCCAGATGAGTCCTGCTTCTCAACCTAGCTGTGATGCAATTATTATAGTTTAATACAAAATTAGAGAGTTAAAAGTGGATAATTGTTAAGATTTACGGATTTTGTTAATTGTTTATGGCTGATAACCCCTAAATTGAGTAACTGCACAGGTTTGGTGTTGTGTAATCCTTATGGTTGACTGATAATAATATAATTCATTTGATAATAGTATGAAGACTATTATCCATAATTGAATAAAGAACTAGTATTTCGTCAAACGCTTGACCAGTATTCCTTCTTGAAATACTTAAAATATCCTCAATATGGATTTGTTCCCTTTAACCGTTTAACTTGATCCACGCTCAGATCCTCATTTACGGCTTCTCTCCGGTGGCACACAGTCAGCAGAAATTAATGTCTCTGCTCAGCTTCTCTTCTCTGGATCCACACTCAGATCCTTACTTACTATCCTAAAGAGTCTTTAATTAAAGCGAACAGCAATAATTTCCTTGAAGAAGAAAAGAGCAAATATATAAATTCTGGTAAAAGTGGTCTCTTTTATTAGTAAATTTTTAGGGAATTATAGTAGGAATTCAGCACCTAACTCTCAGTTGGCACCTCATAAATGCAACAGCACGTTGCCATTTAATTATCCATTATTATTACATCAGCGATGGTCTTCCCCACCCTGGCTAGAATTCCTTTATCAGATATCCTCACAACCTAAAAGGAAAGAGTTGGAAAAATGTGTCCCTAACGTTTTTTAATCCCAGCAAACCAACCATATTTGGCAATCTACTTGATTAGGTAATAGGATTTGTTAACTATTAAGGCAGGTCACAAACTGACTGATCAATTTTCTAGTTACAGGCGGCATTACTCGCCTTGCAACTTGATCCTTAAATTCTCAATTAGTTGGTGATGAAACCTAACCAATTTTAATTAGTACACCTGATAGCTAATCATCAATCAACTATAAAATGCCCCATTTCGTCAGCAACTATACCCAAAAAGATCTTTGGCATTCACCTGGATTGATCCCTGACAAATCCAAACCAGGCGAAGTACCTAAAATTTCCAAACATTGTTAACCCAAAATCAGAGTCAACTGATAACCAATTCACTTTGCTATAGGGCATTATCTCCTGGCGGTCCCTGGTAATTTAGTCAGTTGAGAATATGGGCAAAAAATCTATAGCAATGGAGGCCTGGACTCACTGGAGGCCTGTCCCTCTTTAGTGACCATTTTAGTTATGTTAGATACACCTACAATTGTAGCTGAATGATTTTCTGAGCCAATCTTCTCATGGCCTTGTCAGGATAATCTTAGTTACTAGTAAGGGCATCTTTGGCTAATAGAGCGGGTATATCAGTTGTCACCCATATATAATGTGAAGGGAGTCATTTTTTGAATTCAATGGTATCTACCACAATAAGCCATAAGAGCACTAGGAAAAAACTGGTCCCAGTGTAAAGGGTCAGAGGTGGTCATTTTTCGCTGTATAGATAACAATGACCCTTAGCTCTATCAACGGTTCCATTGGTAGAGGGGCTGAAGGGGGCTGAAAAGCTGTTGAGCCTCCATAGAGGTCGCTAGAATTTTGACCACTCTAGAGGTGAAGTTTTTTCATTGGCATAGAGTAGGATTTGGGGAATCCATGGCGAATAAAGATATGCTGGTGAAGGAAAGTGAAGGTAGCTTTTGCGGTTTGGGTAAGGAGAGCCACTGCTTTGATCAATTTTGTGAAGTGGTCAATACCTACCAGTATGTGATGATTCCCACTGGTGGTCTTGAAAAGATGTCCTACTTTGGAAAATCTGTCATGTGAAAAGGATGAAGAGGTGTAGTGGGTTGGTATTGGTATTTGGTCTTGAAGCGGGAGTGCTTTTTACAGGTTAAGCAGACATCTAAGACTGCAAAAGTAGATTCCAAGATGCCTTCCCACTAGTATCGTTCCTTGCTCCACTCATATGTGTTTCTCACTCCACCATGCCTAAGATTAGAGTGGGCGTCTAAAATAACGGTGTCTATTCTGAAGGTCGCAGAAAGGGCAGCCAATTTATTCCTAACTTTTTATATCACTTTGCGCTCTCTACCTTAGTGTTGGTGGAATGTCATGCTGCATTTTCTGGATGATACCATCCTAATCTTCCCAGGCCTCAGAAATCATAAGAAGATCATGTAATCTCTCCACTTCACTGTTTTCCTGATGAAGGATAGGCAACCAAATTAAGTCATCTATAATCATATAATGCATTTCATCCAGGTGCACAATATTCATATCATAATGTTGTAGTTAGTGGGCCCAATGGGCCAACCGTCCGGTGGAATCCTCATGTTTTGTAGCCATTTTAAGGAGGAGTGGTCAGTAACCACAATTAATGAAGTGCCATATAGGAAAGGGAGGTAATGTTTAACAGTTAGTAATACATCAAGGCACTCCTTCTCTGTAACACTGTAGTTACTCTCAGCTTTTTACAACATCTTGCTGAAGTAGGAGACGGGATCTATAGCATTTCTATCCAATTGGGCCAGGATGGCTCCAACGATTTAGTATTAGGCAACAATGAACAATATAAGGGATTTCCTATAGATGGGGTGACGTAGGATAGGACGTTGCTGAAGCAATCTATTTACCATTTCAAATGCAGCCGCTTGTTTTGTACCCCAATAAAAAGGGGTGTTTTTAGCCAATAATTGGATGAGAGGCCAACTGAGCTGGGCGAACTTGGAGATAAACTGATGGTAATACCCTAGCATATCCAGAAATACCTGGATGTCCTGGAGGTTCTTAGGGACAGGAATTAAAAAGATAGCTTCAACATTATCATGTAACAGCTGGATCCCTTCTCGGGAAATAGCATATCCAAGAAAGTCTTTCTTCTTTTGGAAGAAGGTGCATTTTGATTCTTTCATCTTGATGTAAGAAGCCCGCAGGCGTTGAAAGACTTTTTTAAAATGTGAGATATGATTAGTGAATGTTGCTAAAAGATAATGCCTGTTGAATTCTGAGAATTGCTTGCTTAATTAATTATTTCCTGACACTTAATTGGGCTAAAGTTTGGCTGAATGATCCTCAATTTTGCAAGTGGCTTATGGGATTTTGACCGTTTGGAAACTCACCAGTCATATCCAGATAGCCCCAACTCTTCTGGCCTATTTTGGGCTGGTTTTTCCTCTGTAATCGGTAACTCTTACTGAGGCAGGTATTATAATTTTAATAGGAATTGTAATATTTAGGCACTACAAAAGCTAAAAAAATTCTTAGTTTCATGGCTCTAGAAAAGATAGAAACAAGCAAAGAAGTTATTAGTTCCGTTGCAATAATAGATTTCAATTAGAGATATAGAACTCTGTTATGAATAGACCAAAATTGAGCTACACGAGACAAAAATAGTTGTATTTTATTAGTTAGAAATAAGGGATATTTATAGGGGTAGATTTGGTAGGTCTTTTTGAGGATTTTCATGATTCAACTGAGGCAAGATCCTTCCTAATAGATGAACGATATTGCTGATTATTATAATATACTTGTGATGGTCAGATCTGATAAGGTTCTTACTAAAACGAGATCAACCTTCTTGTGGAGGGCTTAGCCCCTTCAGCTTGTTTAGCCCCTTTGGATTGCTTAGCCTCATCCTTCAGAGGAGGCCAATATCTCCAAAGGGTTAATCTTCAGTCTATCCAAAAATTGGGTATCTCCAGCGGGGTTTTTATGATCTTATTAGACTGAGATATTAAATTTCGATTTAGTCGAGGTAAGATGACCATGGGATGGACATGACTGAAACTAAAACTAAAACTAAAAGAAACTAAAGTAACTAATTGGTCCATACAAAACGCCCAAATGAGCGTATTGAGCGAACACTTCAAACAAAACAACCAACCAGGTGGACAGCAGAAACTGCTTATCCCTCCATGGCGGTAGGGGAGGGGGGATTAGGGGTCATCTTCAGTAACAGTTTCTTCCTCCCAAAGTACAGTACGTGTCAAGGCAGACAGTAAGGGCGTTGGGGCATCTGCGGCATGTGGTTCAATAACACTAATAATTGGTATCTCCTGGAAATTGCCAGCTATGAAAATGGCACTGATATATTTGGGTAAAGCTTTTTCTGCTTTAATGCGGGCGTTTAGGAGTTTAACAAATGTGGCAATGTTGGTTCAGGTGATTTTAGCTTTTGGGTTCCGTGCTATAGTTACCACGTTCTAAATAGTATTGTTAACATTTTTGTGTAACTGTTTTACCGTAATTTTATTCTTTTGAGTAAGACTTTTTGGGATAGCAGGAGGTGGAATTCCTCCTCTGAGCATAGCCACTGATTTGGCAACAGCTTTATAAAGAGGATGGCAATCTGGTATTGCAGCTGCTTTGACTATAAGCTGGTGATCACTGCAAAATGATTTGGCATTTAGCTGTGGGGTATATAGTTGAGGGGGGTACCTGACGTCCCATTCTTCATTAATGAACCGCTTGATTTGCAGAGATAGTTCTTAAATTAGCTTACCTGATTCTCCAATTTCAGCTAATAACTCCCATGGGTTTTGGTTGAATTGAATTGGGTTTCGTTGTACGGTTGAGGATTGGTTGATTTGTTGGAGGTTGCATGGGATTAAACTGGGATCCAATCTGATGCTTGATTGGAGGGATCACGTGTGGCATTGTGGTGAGGAAGAGGATGATTGATGGCTGCAGGTGCAGCTGCAGATTCCAGTTTTGGGGGAGGGGGAGTTAGGATTGTGCTCTATGATGGAACTTGTATGGGGTGGGCAGCAGATTGGAGGTCAGCGTATGAGTCATCTGATCAGTCAGAAGTAGCTAAGGAGGGGGCACTTGAATCTTGTGTGGTCCAACTCAAAACATGATAGACAGACCATCTGCCTGCCCTTGACGTGGGTTATAACAGATGGTCAGGCGCTGAAGGAATAACGGTGCCAGGGGGAGTCAATATGGCAATTTTACTAAATTCAGGGCTAATTGTGGCAGATGCCCAAGGCCCATCGAGTTGTGTGGTCCCACTTGGGACCACAAATTGTAAGATGGGGTTGGAGCCATAGGCTACCAAACCGTCCATCATCTCCTGGTGGAGCACTTCAGGGGGGAGGTGGGTGAACAAACCAGCAAACTGGACAAGCAAAGTAGTGTCCGCTGGGAGCCAGGTCTGAGTTGTGGGAAGAGGGGTGCCCTGGAATACCAGAGGCACAATTGCTGCAGTGGCAGCGTCAGCTCTACAGGTGAAGATGAGGTCGAAATACCCCTTATAGGGGCGGAAATCTATGAATCTCGAGGGTTTCATCACCGCCTGTGCCATTTCAATAATGGCTTGGTCATGGTATGAGAATATTTTCCATAATCGACCCTTAAGCCATAGTGCATGTTGCTCTGGGGAGCACCAGGGGGCAGTGAGGTACTGCTTGAGTATGAGCAAGGTGGGCGTTGAGATTATTTGGAGAAAAAAATCGTCCCATGGGTTTGGAATGAATGAGTGAACCAGTCCAAGCAAATTTTCCTGCCGGATGGAAAATGGTGGGGGGAGTTTCGCCACTGCCCTACACTGGAGCAGCTGGTGGAGAATCTGAGGAAATCGGAGCAAAACTACAAAGGGCGATTGAGATTTGCTTTTATTAATTTTTGTAATTTTTCTCAGAAAGTTATGCCGAGAGGAAGGGGAGTGAGATATCAAATCTCAATCTTGATTATACTCAGTCATCACAGTTGTATCTCCAACAGCAGATAGAGCTACAAGCTGTGGATCTTGAGATTCCAGCTTGCCAACACTCTCCAAAAACAATTGAAGATAAAAACTGGAATGAAGATTAAAAAAAATAAATCTTTATTAAGACTAAATTATTTGCTATTTATTCATTAGGCCAGCACCAGCATTTATGCCTCTAGAATCTTTTAACCACATGCGAGTACACAATCTCAACAGATTATTTTCCGCCTCAGTTCAGCCCTTTATTGATACAACTGAGATCTATTGCTATTTATTGGTGGCAAAGTACTATAATTTTTTAGTACTAGATGGTGCAAAGTACTCTAATATTTATGAGTATATAAGGGACAAAAATTGCAGCAATGAGCATGCAAAACTGGTCTAGGATCATCTCAAAATGAGTTTTATCATACTTCTGACAAAATACAAAATCTGGGAGATTTCTCCATTGATATAAATAAATGTCATATTTATTGTTGGGATGTCAGCAGGCCTCTGTCAATAGCATTAGGTACTCCCATTAGGTGGTCCTTGTGAAAGTGCTATTGTGTCAGTTATGCATATTCACATACAAAAACTATTTTAGGACCAACTCAAAATATGTTTTGTCATAAATCTGACAGAGTTTGACTCCCTAATCGGGATTTCAACTGTCCCTCTCAATAGTACTAGGTACTCTCATTTGTGCAGTCCATGTGCAAGTGCTATCATGCTGATTATGCGTACGGCATACAAAATTTTCCCAAAGGTGGAAAAAGGATTATGTTCTTTCATCTATTTGTTCATGGAATTTTAAAGACGTTTTTCTTCAGGTCAATCCCAAATGATTTCTCATGTTAAATATTTAATAAAGGCCCCATTAGTCAGGACTAGTTGCCAAGATTTTAGTGAAGTGATAATCAGGCCATCTGTATTTTTTATTCAGCCAATGCTTCTGATAGAAGTATCAAATTGAATTGACAATGAGTTAATCAGCTTGGGCCAAGTAGTTGCAGAGAAGATTAGCCTAAATGTGCGAGTGTATTTGACCCAAACTTTTGATAATATAATTAAATCTAAATTGCAAAAATCATCCTGAGCAGCACAATTGCAATAGGCTTAAATTAGATTATTAGCTGGAGCATTAGGAGGATATTGGCCTGATCTGTTGGTTGTCAAAGGTTTTATTTTTGAGTTAACTACCAGAATTAACAGTGATGTCATCAAGCTAGATAATCACACAGCTTAGCTTGAGGTCCTGCAGAATGTGGTCCATTGCACGTTGGAAGAATGTTGGTGCATTGCACAGCCCTTGGGGTAGGTGGGTAGGAAAAAAAAGCCATCATTTCAAATGAGAGCACATTTCTCCTGATCTTGGAGATAAATATTCATTTGCTAATATTCGCTGGCCAAATCTATGGCTGAGAAGAATTTTGAGCTGGAGAGTTGTGCAAGAGCATCATCTATGAGGGGGATAATATAGGTGTCTTTTTAGTGAGGTTATTCAGTTTACGGTATTCTATCACTATCTGAGGACCTCTATTATTCTTTTTGATCAACAAGATAGGGGACGCCTAAGGGCTTTGGGATGGTACTAATAATTCAACGTCTAATAAGTGCCTGAGTCCAACCCTAATTTTATGTTCTTCAAAATTGACTTATGATAAGGTTTAGATTGAATAGACTGTGCATCAAAATCAATGGAATGGCTCCATCTCTTCATATGCCTTAAACCTTGACATTCTGGCTTAAAATATTACCATGGTATTCAATAGAGAATGAAAATCTTAAGCTCATTTGAGGTTAGATTTTAGCTGAAATGTGGACCTTCGGCAGAGAACAACCACCTGATCAGAGGGTAAACCCATAATTCAACATTGACCCAATAAAGTATACTCTGTCAATCTCATTGAGGGGAATTAGCAGACTTTTACCTATCTCTTGATGTTTTTTGATAATTATGGGTTTATTAGTAAGGTTCCCCATTAAAATAATAATGGCTCTTTGATAGACGGGCTAGTATACCCAGCAACATCCAGGGTTCTAAAGAGCTTACTCCATCAATGCTTGTTATGTGCAAAAGACAGGATTGGGGAACTGTAGAGTAATGTTGGTAGTGACTACTGTTGTTCAGCAGCCTTGATTACTGTTTCCTCTGAAGCATAAAAGGAAATGCCCTCTGAAGCGTCCAAGAATCAGGCAACTTTTTTGTGTTGTGTCCAGAGGTCATTTATAATAAAAGTAAAGCAAAGGAGGTTTATCAAATAAGCAGAGGTATTCTTTTTATTAGGTTTTTCATTGTTAAAGATTAGAGGGACTTCATAACTGAGTAAAGGAGAGGTAAACCTGTTCCATGGTGATTGTACAATCATACTCAATCATAAACTCTATGCCAATAAGCATTTTATAATTGTTATTATTCAAGACAACAGTGGGAGCTAAAAGATGAGCTTTCCAATCTTATTGGGTAAGAAGAGGAGAATCCAATAGCATGGGTGTTGTTGAGACCCACTGTTCTAAACTACTGTGTATATTTGAAAACAGGAGCCAAATTAATATTTTTTATCAGTTTGGATGAGAGAACGTTCATGGGAGATCTAGTGTCTAATATATCCATAACCTGGACTTTTTGAATAATGACCTCTACCTTAGTTATGTTATTGTTAAAGTTATAAGGGAGAGCTAATGCTTCCTTGAAATTGAAAGTAGAGGCAAGCTTAGATGTCTTGGGATAGTTATTTCTAATGGACTGTAGGGTGTGAACATATTAGTTTGGTCGGATGAGCAAAGCATTAACCTGGCCAGCATTGCTAATGGTATCAATTACCTCAGGGCTCCCCAGCACTTGATTCAGGTAGGTTTCTTGAGGGATCAGAGCTTTATCTACTCCTTCAGAGTTCAGCCAATCTAGTATACAAACTTCAGCTGAGGCTCCTAGGACATAATAACTGACATCCTCATAACCCCCTTCAGACCTATCATCAGAAGGGTTTTACATGCACATTGGGTGGACGCTAGATGTCGGTTGGAGGAGGAAGCCATAACTTTAGTTGCTTTGGGGCCATCCGCAGTGATGATCATTTTAGGGCAGCCAGCTTAGCTTGAGCAGCCTTGTCCTTGAGCCCATGGTTGTTAGTACCAACTGTCACTGGAGGTTGAGGTATAAGCTCCCTCATGACTATAGGTTTCGGATTAGAGTTGGCTGGAGAAGATAGCGTCATGGAGGGGGATGCTTTAACTATGCCAGCTTTGGGTTGATCAGAGGCTGTGAGCCTAGGGGAAACAGGTGGTTTAACTTGAGCGACCTGGTTCTTAAACCCATTGTTGGTGGGGGCGAATGTCACCTGAGAGAGGTGTTTAGGCTTAGGAGCTGGCTTTATGACCACTTGGAGAGGTTTATTAGATGGCACAAGCTGATCTTAATGGCAAGTTGTGGGTATGGAGTGCTGCGACATCAATGATAATGCACACTGACTTACTAGCTTGAGAACCTTATGTTGGTTGAGCGGAGGAAAATCATTTTAAGCTGCACCGCAGGTGCTGGGCTCAGAGTTGTAATTGGCATAGGGTTCATCATAGCCTCCTTAGATGAGACTCCAGTTGAGAACTCCTCAATGGTCTGAACCTGAGGGTTCACCACAGTTTCATTTGTTGTCGCACAAGTATGAAAATCAGCAACGTTATCAAGGCTCTTTTATGTTACAGACTTTCTTAAAGTTGCGCTTCACTGAGATGATAAGCCAGCTAAAGGAGGTTGGGCAGCTAACTCAGTTAAGATTGCAGCAATGGCGTCATCCAGGTTAAAAATGTTAGCTATTGACAATCTCTGGGCAGCAAGGTTAAACTCTCAGTTAAGGCAGTGATCCGTTCGCCATCATACATCTTAAGGCGCATAAAGGCTTGTTTTTCCCGTTTAGACTCTTCTTGGAGCCATATTCAGCTACTAGAGCTTACTTAACCTTTTCCCAGGTGCGCAGAGTGTCTATATGAGGGACCATCATCTCTTGGGTCAGGCGACTCAAACAAGTAAAGGCTTTGCTGAAAATTTTGGTGGTCAGTCACGCCTTTCATGGTAGACTCGTAGACATATATAATTAAAGCAATGATAGCCTCACATGGGTGAACTTGTCTTCATGAGATTTTTAAAAGGTGCGCTGATTGAGTTTTTAAACCGTGACAAATCGCTGTCTAGTTGCTGTTCAAGGGCAACTTTTCTTGGTTTATTTTCCATGTAAGGGGAAGATGAGTTGTTAAAATTTATAGGTTTTCTGATTATTCTTGGATAATAACCCCTGTAAATGTATTAACTGCACAGGTTCTTTGTTGTGCAATACTCCGCGTTGTTTGATATGGAAATATAATCGTTGATAAAAGTATGGAGACTATTATCTAAAGTTGAATTGAAGTACTAGAATTTGGCCCAACTCTTGACTAGTATTTCCCCTCTAAATACTTATGATGTTGAATAGGAATCATTCCCTTGTACTGACTAACTTAATCTATGCTCAGATCCCCGTTTACAGTTTCTCTCTGTGGACACGATGTTAGCAGCAATCTTTGATTCGTTTCAGCTTCTCTTCTCTAGATACCAAATCAGATCCTTACTCTTTATCTTAAAGAGTCTCCCAATTAAAGCATAGCAATAACTTCATTGAGAAATAATAGAACTCAAAATGGATTTTGATAAAGTATATTAAGATAATACTTCTAAAGTAATCTTTTTTATTAGTGAATTCTTTAAGAAGTTTATAGTGGTGATTTAGCACCCAACCCTCAGTTGGCACCTCCTTGATGAAACGGCAGCTTTTGCCATTGAATTACACATACTCGTCTCAGCAGTGATGGTCATCCCCATCCTGGCTAGGATCTGTCATTGTACTTCCTTGAGACCTAAAACATAAAGAGTCATAAATTGTGTCTTTAACTTTTTCTACTCTATACAAGCCAACAACCATAATTGGCAAGTGAACTGCTTAGGTAATGAATTTGTTATTCATTAAGGCAGGTCATGAATTAACTGATCAATTTGCTAGTTGCAGGTGGCATCACTCACCTCGCAACTTAAACCTTAAATTCCCAATCGTTTGGTGATGAAACTCAACCAATTCCAATTGGTACACCTAATAGTTGATCAACTATCAGATGCCCCACCTTTGTTGGCAACTCTGCCCAATGAGATCTTAAGCATTCAGCTGGATTGATCCATGCGGATCTGAACCAGGGAATTACCTGAAATCCACAATAATTGCTACACCAAAATTAGGGTCAACCGATATCCAATTCACTTCACATTAGAGAATTATTCTCTAGTGATCCCCAATAATCTAGTTGGGTGGGAAAATGGGCAAAAATCCCAAAAAATCCCCCTATTGCCTAGATATCCAGCAAGAAAAGGATCAAGGCAGGAGACCACCGCTTTAGACACTTGGTCAAATATCTTATTTATTCAAGCAGAGTATGATCAAAAAGTACTCAACGCTGCTCAGGACAACCTTTGGCTTGTGGCTCTCTTCCTCTTCCTCCTTGCTATCACCTAATCGGAGTGTGGCCCCATGGCCTTCTGCCATGCCAGGCTGATTTATTTTCACGTGAAAATATTTATCCTAAGATCTGGGTTTCCCCCCATAAGGGCATATAACCTGCTGTCATATCCAAGATTCTTGGTACGGCGTCCTCTTTTTCCTGATTTTCTCCTCATCCTTGACAGGAGATTCTTGCCATCAGTGTTAATTTTAAATCACAATTAAGAATTCTCATTTATATTCGCCTTTGTTATTCTTTCATAATAAACCTACTTACTCATATCATTATTAATTCTTCTCTGGAGATCTTATCCCATTAATTTTGAGATTTATTTCTCCAAAAAATAGAGCTTAATTGATTTCAGAGTACATTATGATGACTATCATTAAGTCCAATATCACCCTCTCATCCAGCTCATATATCAAATTCTGAGTCTTGGTATCAACAGCTTCTCAATGGCTTGTCTGATAAAGACCTTCAGCTCTTCCAGCTAAAGAGTTAATTTTCACGCTGGAACCTCTTCTATGGTCCTTCCAGGACTCATACTACTAGTCAAGTACCCATAGCTAGTCCTTTCATGGAATTAATATAAATGGTAACCAACCCCAATGAAACCAGGATATTGATTGTCTCAAATGACTCACATCTGATCCTTCCTCTGTTGTCAGTTCCTGAGCTAGACTTCATAAACTCTCTTGAATTCAGCTCCCTTTGAAAATACTCCTAACATCATTGTCGAACCTCCTGAATCAAGGTCCTCCGCTCTCAATCATTCAATTCTTTACAGATCAGACTTGCTTCCAGAGTTCCTCTTCTGACTCAGTTAATATTACAAGCCAACTGTCTTGTTCACCAAACTAACCATCAGTAACGGCATACATTTTTAGCTCCCCTATTCAGAATTAAAAGCCCAAGTCACTGAGGCTTTGTCCTTAGCTCTGAATTCTTCCATTTTTGAAGACATCCTCGATTGAAATGTTGCAGCCTATGTTCTTTTCTTTGCCAGCCAAGAGTTTTTAAAGTTGGGCCATGAAGCTTCCAGCCTCTCCCAACTTCCATCGCTCATTCTGATTCAGCTTTGGAGAAGCTCATAGTCATCTCTTGTAGGATGCTGATGAGTAATTGACTGGACCTAATTGTCAGATATTCAATCATATCAGATATCAGCGATTATGGATCAGGTATATCCTAAGTATATCCAAACTTGGGATCTGTGGCCTAGCAGTTTCACTTAATAATATTTGACTATATGACATGGACTTGAGGGCTTTGTTGGTTAGGTCGGACTTAAATTAAGTTTTGACTTAATGATTTGGGCACGTGGGCTTTGTTGGTCTAAGTCAAAATTAGTTTTTAATGTTGGTTGAGTTTTTGATCGAATTAATTACTAATTATTGATATGAATCGCATTGGTATGTGCTGTCAATTACATATGAAAGTGAATTGGTTTAGCTATTTTGAAGGTGCATCCAAAACGCCATCTCAAGAATGATGACAGTGTTTATACTGACCCTGAGGCTGAGCAGGATGCCCTAGTCAAAGTATACATAGACGTTCTTACAAACATTTTATATGGCCAAGTGCCATTGAAAATGGGACGTCATGGGTAAGATGTGGTGAACATTGAACCCTATAAATAACCCTCAAGTTGATGCTAATATGAAACATTCAACTACTGGACTAGTTTATAATTTAGCTTGTAAACTTTTTGCATTTAGTACTTTCTTTTTTATTAGTCAATTTTTACTTGGGATCAGTAAGATCAGGGTGGTATGCCATCGTCCAAGTAAAATGACAGGGTATACAAATTGAATACTACCAAGAAGATATTTTTTTAAATTTTAATTACCATCCTGTCTATTGTCATCACACAATAGATGCACAAAGCTTCATTCCACATCTGAAGAAGAACCAGCCCTCTGAAGCAGAACCAAAATTAAACAAGTGGCGCTCATGGCTGGGACCACAGATGGTGATCACGCTGAGTAGGGGAGCAATCCCAATCAATTTATTCAGAACCATCACCAAGACCAATGGGAATACTGAAATGACTGTGTCCCATATTAAATGGGAGGATGTACCCATTATCACCTATCCTGACAAACCCATTTCACCTGAAGAGCTGAAACGTCTTTAACAACAGTTGTTAAGAGAGTATCAAATAGGACAAGGGCCCGCAGACAATAGTAGCAACATTTTTTACTGCTAACAACAGCAAGATGTGTTGGTGATGAGATATCTTGCTCATCATCAATTAAGTGTAACTCAGATGCGAAACAATTTAATTAGGATAGAGAATATCACCCAATACTTAATTGAATTTGTACATTCCACCTCTAGAAATTCTCAAATGACAATCGCCCGCCATCATGCATTCTTTTTTTTTTTTTTTTTTTTTTTTTTTTTTTTTTTTTTTTTTTTTTTTTTTTTTTTTTTTTTTTTTTTTTTTTTTTTTTTTTTTTTTTTTTTTTTTTTTTTTTTTTTTTTTTTTTTTTTTTTTTTTTTTTTAAGAGTTGGTGAACTTCTCTCGCAACTCCAGCCAGGTGGGCCAATTTTAAATGAGCGATTGGAAGCCAACTTTGCTGAGGTCCGTTCTAGTTTGAAGGCAAATTACAACTCAGCCATGTGGGCTAATGACCGGGTAACAGAATTAGCACAAGAGCTAAATGACAGATTGCATCACATCTTTGAAAATTCTTAGAGGAAAGAGGAGTCACCAAATCTTGGGTCAGCAATATCACTCAGACTTCTATTGATGATTTAGAGTTCTTGAGGCTTAATCACAAAGCCCAAGAGGCGCAGTTAAACCATAATGATGAATTTTGTGACCAGTATCGACGTTTGAGTGCCCAAATTTTTGCAGATGAAGGATGAATACACTGGAAAAATCAATTACTGAAAAAGATAATTTGAGGAACAATGGGCAAAAACTGAGAAAAATTAAGACTCTATTGATCGTCTTAATCTATAGATCAATAATCTCAATGATGATATTAATGTTATTAATGAGTTAAAAAATAATCTTTATAGAGAATTGAACCTGTGCAAGAAGGCAATAAAAGAAAAGGACCAAGTGATTTCCACCTTGCAACTACAAGCTACTAGCCTGAATGAGGAAATTGCAAAATTAAAATTAAAAAACCAAAATCATGTCATTTGTGTAAAAATCAACAAGCGAATTCGAGCTCTAGATGATGGGAGTTGTCAGTGTGCTACAACCCACTTGACTGGATATTCTTCCAAATATTATGAGGACGAAGCTTCGGAAATAGCTACTGAAATGAATGCCGGTCCATGGTGAGAACTGCCTAGCAATAGAATTGCTTTGGCCAACCCTAACACCTCAAATAGGGATATGATGCCCCAACGCCCTAGTACGCCTGGTTCTAGTCAACAAAGAAGTAATCATGATAACCAGGAATGGGGAAGCAATAATTATAAACCATCAAGCCTGCCAGCCTTTGACAAGAATGGAAGTATTACCACATTTGTCAAATGCTTTGAAATGGCCTTGCATGGGGCCAGAAACCATAAAAAGCAGCCACTATGATTAACTGCCTGGATGAGTGGAGCATTGAGTTGATTATACCTCACATTAACAAAAATCCAACATATGCCGAAGTCAAGGAGGCTGTGCTTCATGAATTTGGAGGTCCAGAACGGATGTCAACCAGAAAATCTAAGTTTATGAACATTTGCTTTAATTAAGATGAAGTAATTGATGAATTTGCAGATTGATTCTATTGCAAAGCTCAAATTCTCTTAGGCGCATGAGCTATAGTCAATTTAGATGCTAAGATTGCACTAGAGCATGCAGTAGAGCCTTACCCTAATCTATCAAACACTCTATTGCCTGCTTTTGTGCAAAATCTTGCAACATTTGAATTAGTTAACTATTTATGCAGATGCTCAAAAAATATGGCCCTCCTAATACTGGTTACAGATTGGGACCCACTGCCTTTGCTGGAAAGCCCTTCAAAACCAGTAAGAAGATTGACAGTAATCCGCCTGTATGAAAATGAGCAAAACTCAAATGCAAGAGCCCCACAACCAGCGAGTAAAATTACTTGCTTTAATTGCAATTGTAAAGGTCACTATGCTTCCCAATGCCATCAGCAAAATGTCAATGTAGTCCTTCCCAATACCGTGCAGGAGGAGGGAAAAGAACAAGCACAATAGATGCGGGATGCTCTATTGTACCTAAGACACTAGTCCCACCCAATTGATAAGAAAACGATGGCCATGGGGCCTTTTTTAACAATAAAATTGATTCTATTTTAGTTTTGAATGAAGATTCCTCAAATGTACATGCTGTAACTCGCTCCCATGATATGGTTGTCACACCTGAAGCCTCTGAAGTAGTCGCTAAACCCTATATGTAACAATCTTGAGAATATTCCAGTTGACGGGCTGAGCAGTGCAGCAGATACCTCAAGCCTAAAGGAATTAATATAGCAATGCAAATTGACACATTCATTAATTGATGTCCCAGTATTGGGAATACTCTGAAGAACGCTTTTAACTCCCTGGATTCTTCCCATATTCAATTAGTAAACTCTATTGATTCTTACTACTCTGAGTGCACTTATGTGGATATTTTGGTCAATAAGGTTAAAGTTGTAGCTATTGTTGATAGTGGAGCACCTGTAAACATTGTTTCCACAAAGCTGGTTAAGAAATTGAAAATAGCTCTGGACATTGACCATCATCAAGAATATGGGACCGCAGGCCTTAACAGCACTAAGAGTGAAGGAGCTTACAGCGCTTTGCCACTGCGATATGGAGCTTTGGTAGTAGCTGCACCCGCTATAGTGCTTCCAAACGCCAATTATAACATATTAATTGGTTTTAGTTTTTTAAGGACCTATGGGATCTCATGCATTTTTAAAGAAAACATTTTGACGATACTGGGCCAATCACTTCCAATTTATTATTCTTACAATGATACAAAGCCCACAGGCCGTCGTAGAAATTTTATCAATATATCTTATGCCAATGAGATAATACCAGTAGGGTATATTCAGTGGGGGAATCGAAGCCACCCCATGCCAACTGCCATAAACGAAAATCAAGGAATACCTCTACGTGTGAATAAGGATGCGACAATAGCTCTAGGCCATCAACTGGTTTATGAGGACTGGGACCACACTGGATATTCCAGAAGGACTGTACGGGGAGGTTGTATCCATATGGCATCATTCTCAAATGGAACCTAGTGTGGCGCCTGGAATACTTATACTGGGGCACGGATATATTGATGTCTTACTAGCAAACTTGACCAGCTGAAATATTTAGGTCAAGATATATCAAGTAGTCACTTTTGTGCATCTGTTTCCAAGGGTGAGTTAATATCAGCTGCAAAATATGGTAACTTATCTGAGTTCAGCTTACTGACTGAAACCCTAGGGCACATACCATAATATCTTGAGAATTGTTTACTGGATTATCAGAACAACAGAAGGATAAAGCAGAGTTGTCTGAACGATACTTTGAAATTTTCGCCAAAGATGACCAAGATTTAGGTTGTGCAAAAGGAGTTCAGCATTTTGTTGATACTGGGGACCATATGCCTATTAGAATGAGGAAAATTCTGTGCCCTAGGTCTAGTAATGAAATAGTTGGTGAAGAGCTAGACAAATTGCTGAAAAGTGAAATGATATTGCCATCTAAAATCCCGTGGGCCAGTCCCATTTTAATCCTAAAGAAAAAAGATGGCAGCAATTGAGTTGTGATAGATTATTGATGCCTTAATGCCATTACAAAAAAGGATTCATATCTATGCCCAGAATTGATGATGCTCTGGACCATCTGGGAGGGGCGAAGTTCTTTACCGCAGTGGACCTCATCTCAGGATATTGGCAAATTGAGCTGCCACCAGAGGAGCAGGAAAAGTGCGCAATGATTGCTGCTCAAGGGCTTTTTCAACTGACACGCATGCCCCAGGGGCTGTGTAACGCACCGGCAATCTTTCAGTGTGCAATGGACACGATTTTGAGGGACCTTAAATTGTCCTGCGTTCTGGTGTACCTGAATGGCATCAATGTCTTTTGCGAAAGTTTTCCAAACATCTGGAGCACCTTGAAAAAGTGTTCAAATGGCTGTTGAAGGCCAATCTGAAGATAAAACCTAGAAAATGCCAATTCTTTAAAGAGCAATTGGAATACCTCAGGTTTGTCATTGATTCTAAGGGCTTGCGGCCTCAGCCTCAAAAGGTGGAGGCAATTAACTATATGCAACCTCTGACTTTTATGAGAGATGTTCAAGTGTTCTTAGGCATAGTAGGATCCTATCGAAGATTTGTAGAAGGGTTACAAAGATTGCTGAGCCTCTATTCCACTTACTACAAGGAGAATTTTGTTTTTTCTTGGCAGAGGAATGCCAACAAGCCTTTGAGGCTTTGAAAAACAAAATGAGCTTGGCGCCTATACTCTGATATCCTGATTTTAGCAAGCCTTTTATCATACAAACTGACGCCTTGTTGACTGCAATTGGTGGTATGCTATCACAGATTGGGGATGATGGCGAGGAGCATCTGGGCGCTTATTGCATCAGGATGCTGAATAAGCATGAGCGTAAATATATGGTGACTGAAAGAGAATGTCTGGCTGTCATCTATGCTTGTAAACAATTTCAGGTTTACATTCATGGCACCAAGTTTCAAGCAGTAACAGATCACAGCTCATTACAATGGCTCCACAATCTCAAGGAACCTGAAGGATGGTTATCCTGCTGGGCTTTAAAAATACAAGCATAAAATTAGGAAATTATTCATAAAGCTGGAGAGGCCCACTAAAATGCAGACAGATTATTGCGACTTCCTATTGTAGCTGTCCTGAGCAGTTTGGCCAATGAGCTTCAAGAAAAAATGATTAACCAAACATATGGAGATGAACCACCCAAAGTTCAAAAAGTAATTGAGAAAGCATTAATTGACACCAAATATCGAAATGAAGTTCTATAAAGACTTAAGCCCAATGGACAACAAAGAATATTCCCAAAACCTTCCGACCAATTGGAGATTATTACACAAGCACACAAGGCCGTCAGATATGAGGGAAATGACTAAGATACTAGAATTAAATTGATCAAGTTACTATTGGGATTCCATGCAATTTGATATCTAAGATGTGCTCAATAAATGTCATTCATGCCAAATTGCAAAACCTATGAAGTCAAATGTGAAATACCATTTGAGCAAACCTAACTGGGCCTGGCATACCGTGTCAATTGATGTAATTGGCCCTTTGCCTATGAGTAGCCTAGGCAACAGATACATAATTGTTGCTATTGACCATCTAACAAAATGGGTAGAAGCAAAAGCAATTTGAGATGTTGGGGCCCTAACTACTGCCAAGTACATTATGGATAATATTATCTATAAGCATGGATGACCCCAGAAGATCTTGATGGACAATAGCACAAATTTACTGCCCAAATGGTACAACAGCTAAATGAGTTGATGATCATCAAAGGAGTGTTGTCAACACCATACCATCCTGAGACTAATGGTATGGTAGAGCAAGTAAATGGCACTTTAGTCAGCATTTTACGCAAAAATGCAGCCTTGGCGCCTTCACAATGGGCAACTTCAATTAGTGCGACCATGTTTGCGTACAGTATTGGACACCACAGCAGCACAGGCCATTCTCCATTTCGACTTTTGTATGGTAGACAGCCCTCTCTGCCTCCATTATTATGTTCATTACTCAGTTCAACTGATGCAATTAACCCAAATAACTATGTCAAGCAACTAGCGAAGACCTTAATAAAGTTGCAATCTGAAGCTTATCAAAACGCGATTAGTCAAAAGAACTATTCAGAAGAGCTATGATGACGATAAAGAGCTATGGTGACTAAGTTCAAGGAAGGAGATTTAGTAGTATATTGTGACACTCATAGCGCAGGCCGCGCGCACAAGCTAGCCTTGCTTTGGAAGGGTCCATTTATCATATTGGAGAAATAATCTGAAGATGTATATACCATTAAGGATCAAGGCGGCTGGGTTGTGAATTGAGTACAAGCTAATTTCCTTCGTCCATATCATATAGAATGATAATATAAAAAAGAAAAAAAGAAAAATAATAATGATAATAATTGCATGCCATAGAGTTTATTTCATAGATTTGATGCCTCACTGGCGTAAAAACTAGGTACCCCTTCTTTGGTAGGGGGAGGAGAGTTTGATCAAACTGGAGAAATCTGTAACAAATTGGAGAGATGCAGATATCATACAAGTCCAGACTATCTAGACCCTGGCGGAGATTCGCTAAACCCAAGAAAGCTCAGTACCAGGCATGATGGCCCTGTCAGCTTAGAAAGGGCAGGCTATTGAGATAACATTCATACTTTGAGGAACACGAAAAGTTAGACATTGTGACCCAGGAAGAAGGGTACCCGCTGCTTATATCCAGTCAAGGCAGGGGAAGTGTTGAGTAATTGACTGGACCTAATTGTCAGATATTCAATCATATCAGATATCAGCGATTATGGATCAGGTATATCCTAAGTATATCCAAACTTAGGATCTGTGGCCTAACAATTTCACTTAATAGTATTTGGCTATGATGACATGGACTTGAGGGCTTTGTTGGTTAGTTCAGACTTAAATTAAGTTTTAACTTAATGATTTGGGCACGTGGGCTTTGTTGGTCTAAGTCAAAATTAGTTTTTAATGTTGGTTGAGTTTTTGATCGAATTAAATACTAATTATTGATATGAATCGCATTGGTATGTGCTGTCAACTACATATGAAAGTGAATTGGTCCAGCTATTTTGAAGGTGCATCTAAAACGCCATCTCAAGAATGATGACAGTGTTTATACTGACTCTGAGGCTGAGCAGGATGCCCTAGTCAAAGTATACATAGACGTTCTTACAAACATTTTATATGGCCAAGTGCCATTGAAAATGGGACGTCATGGGTAAGATGTGGTGAACATTGAACCCTATAAATAACCCTCAAGTTGATGCTAATATGAAACATTCAACTACTGGACTAGCTTATAATTTAGCTTATAAACTTTTTGCATTTAGTACTTTCTTTTGTATTAGTCAATTTTTACTTGGGATCAGTAAGATCAGGGTGGTATGCCATCGTCTAAGTAAAATGACAGGGTATACAAATTGAATACTACCAAGAAGATATTTTTTAAATTTTGATTACCATCCTGTCTATTGTCATCACACAATAGATGCGCGAAGCTTCATTCCACATCCAAAGAAGAACCAGCCCTCTGAAGCAGAACCAAAATTCAACAGATGCCATTCACTCCTTGCATGACTATCTGATTTCTGGCGCATCACATTGGAATCTTCCACCGATGGCTTTGATAGAGGGCATGATTTAGCAACCTCCGCCTAGTATCCTTTGCTTAATGCCAGCCCATATGTCCAATGTTATTGATATATCCCAACAGAAAGTGCTCAAAACCATTCTACCAGCTCTGGTACCATATTAGGATTACTTGGGGTTATTTTCTGACTGCCTCTTCTTGTACTGTTGCTTCCCTCCCCACTCCAGATTATCACATCTGTCATCTTCCTGCATTCTAATTTTTCTTCCCCTAGTCGCTTTCTCACAACGATTTGCATCCACTCAACAAACTTAGTTTCAAGTAATTCTAGCCCTTGCTAGCATCCAATATCATATAGATTTTAATGTGTTATATACTCCTACTGCAATCCATTCTTTCTTAACCAAGAGTGACATAGGCGGAATCAAACACAATTCAAGGATTACCAATAAAAAATAGAAATTATAAAAATATATCAGTTCTTCTATGCATTTTTGATAATCATTTTTTCAATATTTTTTCAATTTTTTATTTTTCTCTTCTTTTTTCTATGGAACATGACCTTTTTTGGTTCACCAATCCACCTTTTTCCCAAAACTGGATCCTAGGTATACTTAGACCTACTAATTTCTATATTTCAGAGGTCTTACTTTTTTAAGACAAAACCATCTAGTTTGGTTCAGTGGTCCTTTTTTCGGACTTGACCAAATCATTAGGACATAATCAACTTTATGGTTCAGCAGTCCTTCAGGAACATTTTTTTATTTTATTTTTTGTCGATCCATTGCTTTCAAATACTTAGCATGGACCTAATTTACTATCTTTCCATCCAAGAAATTCTTGATGGAGTAGGCATCTGTTGCTGTCTTAGTGATAATCTTGAATGGACCTGACCATAGTGCATCCAATTTATTTCATCCCTTGAAACCATGCATATCACAATAGGCAAATCTTTCACTTATTTGGTATTCTGATAATGTTGGTCAGTTCTTATCATCTGTCATTTTTGTCAAATCCTTTTCTTCAAACTGTATCAGATGCTTGTTATTGCATTTTGATCAGGATGTACGTCAATCATTTCAGGTACTGCTCAAAACACATCCCTGATGTTGTTTTCACCATCAAATATAAAGTTGTGACAACGCAGCCTTCCTTCCATATAGTAAATAAGATGACATTTTTCCTATCGCCATATGGAGACCTATAGTGTAGGAAAATGTCACCTAACTAAGGTACGTTCCCCATGCAGAAGTTCTTCCTGTAACCAGCTTCCTCAGCATAATGGCCATCATCCCATTAACTCGTTCCACCAGTCCATTCATCTCTGGTTAGTAGGGTACAGACATGACTCCTCAAATCCCCAAAATCTCATTTAATTGTGGGATCACATGAGATGTGGTTTTTGTCCCATTGTCACTCAGTAGGATTGAGGGCATACATGTCGGCATACTACTTGATCCAGGATGAACTTTTCAGTAATGATAGCATCTACTTTTCTCCAGAGTTTTTATCTCGATCCATCTCATCATATGATTTATTACAACTATTATGCACTTGACTCCTCCTGTGCTCATCATCAGAGGTCCCATCACATCAATGGACACCATATGCCAAGCAAATCAAGGTCAGACTAATTGTTATCCAGTTATGTTCTTGTGAAGCTTGTGCAAAACGGCACTCCACACAGCAAGCTAGATAGTCTGCGACATCATAGTTGATTGACTCCCACTAGTACAGGCAAATATAGTCAGTCATTTTTCTCAGGCCTCTATTCCTGACAACCCTATGAGTGGATTTAATGATAGCCACTTTTTTTGAAGGCTTTGGGAACAGTTATCACTTCCCATCAATTGTCTTGAAAACTTATCCATTCATGATCTCAGTGTTTTCCATTGCTTTTGAAGCACACCATAAATTTCTGGGGCTTATTCCCAATTTCTCAATCGACCTTTATCTGGAATAGCTCCTCCGCCTGCTTTTATATCATCTGGACCATTGGTAACTGTGATAAGCCATCCATATTCTGATGAGAAGCCCCACTTGGTGGACAATCTCATAATCATAAGTCTGAAACTTCAGTGACCATTGGGTCATTCATCCTTCTGGTTATCATAAATTAGAAGCCAACGCAAAGAGGAGTGGTCCATCACCACTTTGATGTCGTTTCATGGATGTACACCTAAAACTGTTTACAGTTGTAAATGACCACAAGGGATTCACGCTCAGTTACATTGTAATTCCTCTCAGCGGCTGAGAGTGTCCAGATCACATACCCACCAGATTTCCATCCCCAAGTTCATCTACTTTGCTCAATATGGTGCTGATTGCCATCAATTAAGTATCGCTTTTATAATAAATTCTTGATTGAAATTTAATTATTTCAAAATTGGAGAATCATCAAGTACTGGCATAACTCATAAAATTATTTCTGTGCTTGTTCATTACAAACAAATTATTATTTGAATCTTTCAACAGATGGAATAAGGGATCACCAAATCTGGCAAAATCCTGAATGAACCTTCTATACTATCCAATCATTCCAAGGAACAATTGGATATCTTGGACACTCTTTAGCACACCCATTTGCTCTATGGCTTCGATCTTCTAGCTTGCGAATGCAGTCCACTAGAGTTGATTTCAAATCCCAGATATTCCAACTCTTTCTTGAAGATGTGACGCTACCCCAGCTTAATCTTCAGGTTGGCCGCGGATAGTCTCTTAAACACTCCCTCAAGTGGTGAAAATGGTCAGTAAACGTCCTACTGAACACATTTATATCGTCCAGGTACACTAGGACGCATGACAACTTCAAGCCATTTAGTATTGCGTACAATGCCATCTGGAACATTGCAGGTGCATTGCACAGACCAAGGTACATACTCATCAGTTGATATAGCCCCTGTGTGGTGAAAATCGTATTTTTTTGGTCTTCTCTTAGTAAATCAATTTGCCAATATCCCAATACCAGATCCAAAATGGAGAAATCTTTGCTTCTCCAAATTAGTCTAGAGCATCATTGATTCTTGTGTTGGGTATAATCCTTTTTTGTAATCTTGTTCAGCTTCTGATAATCAATTAAAGTCCGATTAGAGCCGTCCTTCTTCTTCATGCTAAGAATTTGACTCACCCAGGGACTCAATGATGGTACTAGAAGCCATGCTTCACTAGTTTGCTGATTTCTTCCTCCACTACCGCTTTGACCACCTTCAACTGTTAAATTGGTCTCATACTGATCAGCAACTTTTTCATGGTATCAACCTTGTGGATCACATCTCTTTTGCATTTCAAACCATGGTTGTCCCGGGCAAATACTTTCTATCATTTTTCAAAAAATTTGAGCACTTTTTCTTGCTGTCCTTCTGTCAGATCAGCAAATTGCTCTCGATCAACCAATAAATTGATACTCTTTGTTTCTCCAGCTGGTAATCCCATTTCATTAAGGGTCCCAAAATTGTGAAATTTCCGCAGTTTGGCTGTCAGGATTAGGTAAACAAATGCAAAGTTATAATTGTTCTCAATCTTATTGGTATTTCACTTAAATTCGCCAGGAGAACTCAAAATTCTCCATAACCCTTATTCTAGGAGACACCCAAAGCTCACTCTGGACTTTTTCTAGGAACTTTCAACCTCCCCATACAGCAGCTCTGGTATCTATAATGTCAGCCTCATGTTGACTATTATTTTTTGACCCTGGCAGTATAGTTCTTGCATTCGTGATTCTCAGTGGAATTCCCTAATTTTCTAAAGATTTCTGTTGGAATCTCTAGTCACTTCTGGCCTACTAGTTGGTATCAAATTGGGACAATGCCATAATTGTATATCAAGTTGATGAAATTGTATCTCCTACTCAGTGGAGTTTCCCCATCTTTTTTTATAGACCAATGGTAACGTCTGACCCAATATGGTCAATGTATAATCCTCAAAACTACATTTAACTCCATACTTTCATAGAAATTCCATCCCAATCATAATGCATAGTTTTGGATAAACAAAACAATTTCTGAAGCAGACTTCACCAAGAATCCAAATTGAAGTAGTAGAGTGCTTTACGCTCCACATGAGATGGTGGTATCCAGCCCATCTGTCCTGTACTCTTTCTTGTGTTCCACCAAGTGAGATCTTCATCCACTTCACCAGCTTAGTCATGATAATATTAATGGGCGCTCCACTGTCAACAATCGCCCTCACCCATACTCAATTCACTAGTATTATATGTATGTACACCCAGAGTTTTTAAGCTAGTATTTACTGAGTTTATAGCAGCATTATCAGCTAAATTGAGGATGTTATTTATTTGCGCTGATAAGTCAGGGAATGATCCCTATCTTGTTGAGGGGGATTTAAAAGTTTGCCTCATATAATCAAATGTTGGTCAATTTTTGTGATTATATGTGGCTCAAATTTTGTCCACTAGCTGTCAGAAATGCAGCTGAGCGACTTCTTTAATTATCTCATGGGAAAATCCCCTTCACCTCAGATCTTTTTACCGCGTTCACATCCAAATCGACTACTTGATACAGCTGATCCTACACATCTCATCCAAGAAGAGATCTCTGATGTCAATTTCATTGTTCATAATATTTGGAGGAACAGGCTTCTCCACTGCTCTAGACTATTCCCCATCTAGGACTCTGGCCCTTTTCCTGTCTTCTTTGTGGGTGCATACAGCTTTGCTAGTACCAAGTTAATTTGATCTTTGGGTTCTTGTAGTGTACAGAGAAATGTCACTTTCCTCCACACTGATAACAGACTTTTCCTTCTTATTTGTTCATTTAGAGACTTTTGGCTTATTGCCTGAAACAGTTCAATTATTCATCTCCTTAGCACCCTTGCTCCCCTTCATGGGATTCAAATTTTCTATTAGTTTTAAATTTGAATCTTTTATATGGGGCATTGAAGGTAGCTCCCAAGATTTTTAGATTATCTACCATCTGAGAGGTGGTAATTTTCGTCGTGAACATGGAAGACATCACCCAATGAAATTATAGTAGAGTCAAAAGGCTGTTTTTAGTGCAATTAGGGCATCAAAATCATCCAAAAATTTTGCTCCACCCGGGTTTTGCGATTCCTAGTAAAAATGATTTGGTGAAGCTTGCTAATGATTCATCTTTATGGAACTGAATGCCCATAAACTCTTATTATTGCTTCAACATGTGCGTCAGGCTTCTAAATTCCTTCAAATGGCCACTTAGCCTCTGTGTATGACCAGTTGTCCCCCTCTAGATGGGGCAACACTAGTTTTTGACAATCCGTATCTAGGCAATTCATCACATCAATGCCTTTTGACGATTGCCATATCCATACATTGTCATATTGAACAATTGGAAAGATGCAGGGGTGTTATTCCATATCGAAAGTCAGCAATTTTGGTGTTGCTTTGAATTTATCTGAGGTTTCTCTAAGCCACATCTCATGGTTTGACTACTTATCTAATTTTGGGAGTAATTTTGTGCATCATCTCCAAAAGGTGGTGAAAGTGGGCGGCATGTTTCTTGGGGTAGTCATCTTTCCAACTAGCATCCAAGGAGTTTTTTTTTCGTTGTTAGTCACCACATATGGCTCACATTTACATTTGTAAGTCTTCAACACCTCGACCTGTTTAATAAGTTGCTCAATATTTGTGCTGAATGCAGTTAAAGAAATGCAATCCGCTTCGCGCTCAATTTTCAGAAAAAATATCCTTGAACTAAGTCCACTTCTTTTTTTCAATGACAATACTTTTCCAAGTAACCCATTTTGATAATTGCAACATTATCGTCCCCTTCCTCCATCTTGGTGACTCTTTTCTCTAAGGCGGTGTTTTCTTGATGAACTCCCATGTTCAGGGCGTTCTAGTTAATTATTGCCAACTATGTCCATAGTTTTATTATTTTGTCATTATACAACATCACATTATATTATCTTCTACTCAACTACAATCTGTAGTGAGCATCAATTGTCAAAATTAATATAGGTTATCTGATTCTTTTTGGCTAAAACCCTTATAAATGTATTGACTGCAAAATTTCATTGTTATGCAATTCTCTGCATTGTTTGATAGTAAAATATAATTGTTGATAATAGAGTTGAGACTATTATCCATAGTTGAATTGAAGTACTAAAATTTGGCCCAACTCTTGACTAGTATTTCCCCTCTAAATACTTATGATGTTGAATTAGGAATCATTCCCTTGTACTGACTAACTTAATCTATGCTCAGATCCCCGTTTACAGTTTCTCTCTGTGGACACGATGATAGCAGCAATCTTTGATTCGTTTCAGCTTCTCTTCTCTAGATACCAAATCAGATCCTTACTATTTATCTTAAAGAGTCTCCCAATTAAAGCAAATAGCAATACTTCATTGAGAAAGAATAGAACTCAAAATGGATTCTGATAAAGTATATTAAGATAATACTATGTAAAGTAATCTTTTTTATTAGTGAATTCTTTAAGGAATTTATAGTGGTAATTTAGCACCCAACCCTCAGTTGTCACCTCCTTGATGAAACGGCAGCTTTTGCCATTGAATTACACATACTCGTCTCAGCAGTGATGGTCATCCCCATCCTGGCTAGGATCTGCCATTGGACATCCTTGAGGCCTAAAACATAAAGAGTCATAAAATGTGTTTCTAACTTTTTCTACTCAATACCAGCCAACAACCATAATTGGCAAGTGAACTGCTTAGGTAATGAATTTGTTATTCATTAAGGCAGGTCATGAACCAATTGATCAATTTGCTAGTTTCAGGCGGCATCACTCACCTCGCAACTTAAACCTTAATTCCCGATTGTATGGTGATGAAACCCAACCAATTTCAAATGGTACACCTGATAGTTGATCAACTATCAGATGCCTTACTTTGTTGGCAACTCTGCCAGATGAGATCTTAAGCATTCAGCTGGATTGATCCATGCAGATCTGAACCAAGAATCACCTGAAATCCACTATAATTGTTACACCAAAATTGGGTCAACCGATAATCAATTCACTTCACATTTGAGAATTATTCCCCAGTGATCCCTGGTAATCTAGTCGGCTGGTTTATGGGCAAAAATCCCAACAAAGGTGCTCACTTGGACGCCCTCCATTTTGGTAGTATGCTTGTGGTGTACAGGTACCCCTGTAGTGAGCACCATCTGTTGGAATCAGGGAAGATTGTATGCTCTCATGCGTTAACTTAACCCTGAATTCAACAATAATGTAGGAGAAGTTTATCTCAACTTCCAAAAATAAAAAAAGTAAAAGGGGGTATTATATCATAGAAAAAAAAAATAATATTACTTATAAGGTATACTGAAAGTTAGGTTTTTTGGCTTTTTTATTAGGTTGTGGAAAGGGGATTAAAAAGAGAAGCCTATTATGATCTCAATGCCTAGTAAATAAATTGACTGGGGCTTGAAGTGTGATAGGCATCATTTTATTAATAGCTTAGAGCCCAATTTGGAAGTATGGGCGTCCAACCTATTGGAGCTCTTGAATCTCAGCTTTCTTTGATGGAATGCCCAATGGAGGATTGAAAGTTTGTATGACATGTCTGTGAGGCAAAGATTTTATATTTGAGCCAATCATTTTGGCGAAAATAGTTGGCCTTGAGAGACCACCTCCAATTCTATAAAAGGGAATGTTTGCAGCATAGTTGCTTAATTTAAATTGGAAGTGGGACGGGGAGAAACCACTAATGAACGCCTCTGATTCTTCTGCTTGATTGGTACAATCTGATTCCCCAATATCGTGCTACTTTTTCAAGTATTAATAATAAAATTAATGCCCTATTTCAAAGGGTTTCACTGAGAATTGGCTAGGGTCTTTTGGCCAATTTCATCCCTAATTTCATCCTTATTTTGAACCAAAAATCTCTTACTGCATAATCGGACTTGTAATTGTTCAACAACCACAAACTTAAATCATCTATAGAATCCATGAATATTCCCAACGCTATTAAAAGGAAGCATCTTATTGATGCAAACCTCCTCCTCCCTAAAAATACTATTCAGTTTACACTTTGAGCAGTGTAGCTGCTCAGTAGTGCCACCAAAGCGTTAAGCAAGTTGGCTGACTTGACCAGTACCCAAGTACATTTGGTGGAAGAAATTTGTCAAGCTGGCCCATTATGCCCCTATTTTCCTGAAAAAAGCATCTTATGTGTCTGAAGTAGTGTATCCAGCATGAGCTTCAGTTCTGCATACTGGTATAGCTCTATAAACTGGGGTGGATTTTCTCAAGTTGTGATTGTTGTGACGTTGCTTGGAGAATGCTTAATAATTATTTTTAACGTGTTGGTCAATGGACCCCCTGTATTATGCACCACTGTTAATTTTGGCAATATTTTGGAGTTACGCTGAAGGTGTTGCAAAGAGTCAATCCCGCGAGAAATGGGTGGACAATATGGAGATTGTCAGTCCCAATATAACTTAACATTATAATAAAAACATGTAGCAATTGCTTCAGCAACAATTTATTTTCTTATATCCTATAATTGCAGCTCCTACTGCTAAATCCCTTTTTCTTAATCAAAAACAACTCCCTTCTTTTTTTACCTGCACATTCATATCTTTGTTGTTTCTGGTCAGTTTTGACCTTTCTGCTTGGTGACTCCCTGTTTACTACTTTTTTGTGGTTTCGCCCCATTATTGAATCTTTAGCAGAATTCCTCCTATCCACTTAGATCGACCTTTGCTCATCATCACAAAGATTAATCAATAATACTAATATAAGCCTAATCATAATGGGTAACCAATAATCCGCCCAGTGGTTATTTTGGCTTATTGTAAAGTCATATAGATTTCTTGACAACAGAAATCCCTTAGCCAGCCAGCAAAAGGCTACTGAACAAGCCTATTAAAATAGAAAGCCTTCTCCTCCAAAAAACTGGTAGTTGTGCGCCCTGACTGTATCTCCTCCGCCAAGGATGGTCACGTGGTAAAGGCGTGCTGTAGGGCTATAGTCAACAAACCTAAAGTTCCTAACCCTAACTTATCTCCTATCTTTCCTCTGAATTTCATAGACAACCTCTTGGATGACAATTATGAAGGGGGTTATGACATGTGGGACACTTTTTTCATGTTACCCCAGTTCAACTAAATATGATATACTGCCAAAACCCTGGAGGAGTTGACAAGGGCTTGATATCTGATGACACCTATCTTAGCCAAATTCTGAAGTGCCCCAAGGTCATTAATACTGTTAGTGATGCAGACCAGCATATGGCTTTGATAATCCGTCCTACCCGCATGTACATACTCTTCAATTCATTAAAGATAACTGCCCTGAAACTGCTAAGAACCTTGTCTCTAATTTCTGTCTTAAGGTCTTAGCTCTCCCCTAATTTATGTGGGGAAGTCCACAGGTGGAAGTAGTTATTAATAAGGTTCTGGTCATGGCCACCCTTGACACTGGCTTCCCTATAAACTTAATTTCTTCAAAGCTCATCAAGAAGATCAAGTTTGGCAGCTGACCTGGACTATAACCAAGAATAAATAACGGCGGGACCTGTCAGCACTCGTGATGTTAGGGCATACTCCTCATTATCCCTCAGGTTTGGAAAAAATTACTTATCAGCTCCTGCTGTGGCTTTAGAGAGCAATTATTATGACATGTTAATTGATACTCAAATTTCTTGTTTGAGTAAAACAGAACCATCAATCTGAATCAGGGTTATCTCCCCTGCTTAACTATGAGGTGCCTCTGGTGCTGACCAATAAAGTCTCAATAAAAAAGAGTACTCCTTCTTGATTGAGTATTCTTCTTATGCGCTAACACTACAATGTTACATTTGAACGTTATACAAAAATGTTGCCAGAGTCAATGGACGTATCTGAAGGCATTCTTTTTATGCCTCAGATGAGATGGTAATTAAATCCGGGGAATTGTGGATTGTAAATAACAAGAGAACTTTACAAATTTACAGGAACTGGTTTTTCCTCCTGAATCAGTATTGAGGGTGTAAGTCATATAGAGCCCCTAGTACTGCCTGGAAACCTAAATCCCGCTTACCAGTGACTTATTAGTATTCTTCTGGAGATCCTACTAATCAAGACATGATTGTGAAAAAACCAGGATATAGGAAAGTGTCTTCTCATCCCTTTAGATGATAAAGAGAAGCGTCACTGCCTCGGGTCTATGTCATGAATGGGACTATCATCATACAAACTGTTGTGTGTTTTGATTGACGTTCATATCTTTGATGAACTAACCCATGACGAGCTTTGATAAGTCCACTCTTTACTAGATTCCTATTGTGATACCTTCTCCAAGCCTAATCAAGATTATGGGCATATGAAATAACAGAGCCATACAATTGATGTTGGTGATGCCAGTCCCATTAGTTCAAACCCTATCATAAGTCAAAGGTTGAAAAGCATCAGATGTAATGGAGATGAAGTAGTTACTCGACACTGGGATTCTATTACCTTCCAAAAAAACCCTTGTGCGTCTCTTTTATGCTTATTAAAAAAGGAGGTCATTGGCAAGTCATGAACTAATGCAAGCTAAACAAATTCTTAAAAAAGATAGCTATCCCATCCCGCGCATTGATAATGCACTTGCACGACTTTCTGGCTTTAAATTTTTTTTCTGCTATGGATTTGGAGAGTTTACTGGTTGATAGACTATTGCCCTAAGATGAGGAGGAATGTGCGTTTATCTGAAGTAAAGGCTTATTCCTTCATACCCGGTTACCCCAGGGGGTTGTGCAATGCGCCCGCCTAATTCCAAAGTACAATAGACCATATTTTGCAGTATCTCAAGCTGATTGTATGCTAGTCTATCTCTATGATATCACGTGTTTTCTAAGACTTTCCATGAGCATCTAGACCATCTAAAGAATGTTTTCAACGCCTGTGTGCATCCAACATCAAGCTCAAGTCTTCCAAATGCAACTTCTTTAGATAGAGACTAGCTTTTTGGGCATTCCATCTCACAAGAGGGGATTAAACCTCTTCAAGATAAGGTGAAGTTATATCCAAAATTCCTTCACCCCAAAACATGCGGGATATCCAGGTCCTTCTTGATATGATGGTATACTATCATCAATTTAATCCCTAAGTCTGCTCAACTCAGTGAGCCCCTCTTTTGCCTGTTGACAAAAAACCTCCTATTGTTTAAGGTGAGGAGCAAAACCTGCATTTGAGGTGCTGAAGAAGTTGCTCCAACAGCGCCCCACCCTACGTCACCCTGGCTATGGCAAACCCTTTTCCTGTTTAAAGATGCCTCTGACTATGTCGTTGGAGCTACCCTAGTTCAATTGGATGATAATGGTTTGGATCAACCCGTCTCCTATTTTATCAAGATGCTATCCAAAGCTGAATGCAATTACAGAGTTACCAAGGAGGAGTGCCTCTCTGTGCCGCTGGATGTATATACTTACCGCTCTTTCTTATATGACCAACTTCACTGTGATTACTGACCATGCAACCCTAAAGTGGTTACATAATATTAAGAATCCCACCACGAAGTTGTCTATCTGGCCTTTGAAGCTTCAACACTATGATACGAAAATTGAGCTCTGCGCTGGAACTCGCCATATGAAGGTTGATGAGTTAGATCAGCTGCCTATTCTTCACCTGGATAACAGTGAAGAAGGGAGGTTGCATGAACTCTTATGACTCCTGACTCCTGGGACGATGAGGATGAATCCATCAAGAAATGTTAGCCTGGCACTCCAGCAACATCAAGGTGGAAAGTAGGAAGTTATACAAAAAGGTAGTGGTGTAATGGTTGCCCTATCTTTAACCTTCTGAGCGAGTAACCGTGATTGTGGAGGCTCATTCCATTGTGGGCACAGTGGATTGCTTAAAACCTATGCCTTAGTGAAGGATAGGCACTACTGATAAGGAATCATGTATTATGTCATGATTCTGATATGACTGGATGATAAGCTTGGAACAGCTAGGGCGGATTGGAAAAGAATCCGCTGAACAAGATATCACCTATGATACTTTGAGTGCCTTAAGATGAGGCAATATTGGGATATAATGGGTTATTATTTGATCTCCTCTAAATAAGGAGATAAGGCAATAAGGCGATGTTTACATTTGATAAATATGAATTAGATCGCCTCTAATAGGGCGATAGAGAGCAAAAAAATAACAAGCCAAATTGAGGAAAATTGGCTGAATAGTATTGCCAAGATATGGGAGCTGTATCATCCAAAGCTGTTGTATATAAGTGATAGGGGCAATTGATAAAAGGGGGTTGTTAATAGTAGAGAGAGAGTGGAACAGCGAAAGGTCACTGTATTTGTTAAAGTAAATAAAGAGTCATTGTGGCGATTGCTCCTAATTTAGCATATTTTAAAGTGTGTCTGAAGGACCAACAATCCCAACATTATCTGTCCGTTGTTCAGTTGGTTCAACCTGTGCAAACAATATGGTGTATCCTAGCGATATCATCCAAAATTATAACCGTGGAGCTCACTACAAGGGGACCATTGATCAACCACTAAGTGCTCCGAATGTCCAGTCACCAGCTATGTCTTATAAAGCCTGCGTTGCTGAGGAATCTTCATGAAACATCACATCAGCTGAGCATGAGAACTCAAACTCATCTTAGACGCAGTGCTCAAAAAAACAGGATAAACTTCTACAGGAACGAAATGCTTTTGTGCACCAGCTTGATAGCACATTTATCCAAATGCAAAGTCTGAGACAAAAGAATAAGGAACTTGCTAATTGTTTGGATGATACTTCTGAAAGGCTAAATATTGCAGAGCGGAAACTGACCAGTGCCTATTAATCTTCTTACTGGGAAGAGGATGAAAAACAAAGGGGTGTACCATACGATGAGGAATATGACGCTGGTTAGAGCTACTACACCCAGGATGGTCACTGGATAATATATGAGTAAGAGCACCAATTCCATCAAGTGATGGTGGTGCTTCCCAAGGCAGAAGACCACGATACCCCCAAAGCAGCGGAAATACCAACTTACATTAAACCATCTTCTCATTGGAAAACTGCTTTTGGATCTCTACCCATTCCTCAGTATAGCTCATAAAGCTGTGAATGAGATGAGAAGGTCAATATAAGAAGCTGCCTCAGTTTGATTGCAATGGGAATATCCATGACTTCTTCAAATAGTTTGAATTTGCAATGGAAGGCGCATGCAAAAAATGGAAGGCTAAACTGTTGATATCTGCCCTGGATGATAGGAGTTCACGATCAGGTTAACTGTTACCTCTCAAGTAGCTATGTTACCTATAGGGATGTAAAAGGTACTATGCTTCGCCTGTTCATGGGCACCTCAAAGGTGTCAAAGCAGAAACGGAATTATAAAAGGTTGGTTTTTGCCAAAATGAGACTCTCCTGGAGTTTGCTGATTAATTTACATTGGAAGCTCATGTGCTAATTGGGGCAGGATACTTAATGGAAGCTGACGTGTGCATCGCCAAGATCTTCACGGTGAAGCCCTACCAACAGCTTCACATGTCATTTCACTGTTTCTGGATGACAATGTTCCCCTGCTCAAAATTGTACTATTTTGCGCCACATATCCGCTAACTTTTCGTGCCAAATATGGAATGGAAGATTAACACCTCTACTGTATCCTATTATTCTGGAGAATACCCTCATCTGACTCACGTTCTGCCTAGCAATCCTTGACCTTATATAACTCTGCGCCTCATCTTTAGCCAAATTATACTCAACAGTTTGTTTATCATCCAGGGGCCGGTTACAAAAACCGTCAGTAACCTAGCTACCAACCAGGACCTAGTTACGCTGAATGTCAGCAATTGCCTTAATGACCTGGGCCTAGTTATGACAAATGACCCCAAACTTTCTGACCTAGACCCTCTTATAAAAAACAAGGACGTAACTCTTATGGGGTTAGCTGAAATGAATGTGGCCTCCAAGGTCACTTAGCAAAATTCAACCATAACTGCCGTGTGCACTACATACACCAATATCAATACTACCAGAGAAAAGATGGGGCGGAGTAGAGATGGGACTTTCTACCTCCGCAATCCCAACCCCAAAGTTCCTGAAAGAATAGTAGTATATCCCACAAAAGTCGCTTAGTATGATGACGGAATTTTATACCAGCAGCCAGTTTGAGGAGTGAACGTAGTGAAATGAGCTCAAGCCAAGGCTGCGGCAGATGAAGGATCCCCAAAACAACCAAAGCCGTATGCCTGTCAAATGCTTGGTCAAGTTTCCTTAGATAAGCTGGATTCTGCCGCAGATGTGCCAACTCTGAAAGTAGTAAACGTTGCCCTTCTGATAGACGCCATTGTCAAAGGATATCCTCAAGTTGGTGAGGGGATAATGAGCTTTCTTAAAAATAAAGATCCTGTAAATGTCCATGTATTAAACAGTCAATATTCTTCTTATTCTGAGTGTACATACTGTGATATTTTTGTAGCAAAAAATAGAGTCACGCTATAATAAATACTGGTGCTACAGTCAACATAGGTTCCACCAATTTAGTGGCGAAGTTGGAATTATAACAGGATGTTGACCATTTTTTTAGTACATGGGACTGCTGGAGCAGAAAGAATCATCTCAGAGGGAGCATACTGTGTGCTACCTTTGCGGTTTAGTCCATTGTCATTGTATCTCTGGAGATTGTGATACCAAATAAAAATTATGATTTGCTAATTGGAACCGCTTTCCTGCGATATTTTGGGGTTGTCATTGATATGACGAAGGAGACCCTTGCCATTTTGGGACAGCGATCACAATTTACTTCACCTTAAGCGGAGTGCTGAAGGAACTGGTGCACATGAGCCATATCAACCTTGCATTTAGTAGGGGTGATGCCAGTTTGCTATCATCAATTAAAATTAAGACTCAGCCCCTTACCCATCAGATATATGGATATCAAGGGATAACTTTCCGAGCTTCAGGGCCCATATCTATTCCTTCTGGACACCGGTTTAATTGAACACCAAATTAGAGGTGGAAGTACCTGTTGGGATATATGGGGAAGTCATTGGGCTCCATCATCAAACACAGTTTGAGCATCATGTGGCTCCAGGGATTATACTTCTTGGCCATGGGGAGATTAAGGTTTTATCAAAAAATCTATAGAATGAACCAATGCAAATCCGCTGACACCAAATAGTAGCTTATTTACATTTGACTCCAATAAAAGAGGTCCTTCAGCTTCATGATTTTAGGTCATTAGATAAGTTTGCCTACCAATTGAGGCGCCAGCTGGTATAATGACAGTGGTACCTCAGGATAATTTAATAGGGCTACCAGAAGAACAATAAGACCAAGCAATAGCTTTATAGAAATACAAGGAGAATTTACTGTCAACAATCATAATTTTAGGGTGTTCTTGGGGGTCATTGAGTGGACACAGGAATCATCCCCCCATAAAGTCTCAGCTGATCTGCCATTTTGGGCAGCAGAAGACGTTGTCAAGAGGAAAATGACAAGTTTTGCTTTTCTCAGATTAATTGATCCTTTTAATGAAATTAGGATTTTGACTTTTCTTTCTCGTTGCAAACACTTTTGCAACCCATTCAATTCAAGACTAAATCTAGTTTGATAATCTCTAGAGGGGATTAGTCTGCGCCCATATCTGGGAGCAGTTGGGCAAGCAAGGCAAGAGGAGCAGGCGGAAGGCCCGCAGCCTCTAATGTTCAAAAACGCCCCGGAGAATCTGGCAGAATAGAAAAAAATCTAAAAAAACTGGCGGTCACAATTTCCCCGGAGATACTCGCGTGGCAAGCACAATGCAACCAGTACATCAATACACCACATTCCCAGCCACTTTTGTCGGTGGAATTCGGAGTCTGTGTGTATCTGGACATCCAAAAAAAGGCCCTATGGGAAAAATTTTGTGAAGATGTACACAAAATTTTCCTGACCGCGGTGTACATTGCACCATACTCCATGTCGCGTGGTTGGCTGGACCTAGGTTTTGAAAGCAAAATAGCAGCAGATGAGGCTGCAGCAGTGCGCGTAGTGGTCGACCCCCCTGAAGGGCAACGGGTTGTCAAAACTAAACGCACCAGATGGACAAAATCAAACCAAATTTTCCTCACGTTTGACTTTTTGCCTACTACGGTAAAATGTGACATTTTGGAGCAACACCTGAAAGATGGTCTCGCCATATACAGCGAAATACAATCTTTCGAATTGCAACGTTTCACGCTGATGCCACACCTGTGCACTGGCAAAGCCATCGCAGTTCTGACCCCAACTGAGGAGATCACGAAGGACCTAACCCAGATCCCGCACTCCACCTTTATTGACATTGCAGGGCACACCACCCACCTATTCCAGGTAACCGTGGACAGCGCGCCCCCCATTTGCACCCACTGTGATGCGTTCGGCTATAAGGCACATGCATGCCCCATTAAAGAGGGTGTTACATTCCAAGAGCACCCCTCGGCGGCCATGGCCAGCGGAGAGGCGCACTATGAACCAACCGCAAGCACCAAAGAGGCTTTCCCGTGGGGAGCACAAGGCTGCTACCTATTGGTAAAGCCCATCTCCCCGCAGGAGTGGAAGAAGGCCAAGCAGGCCTGTAGGACTGCAGCCAAGGAAGCGGCCAAGGTCACCACCACCATCCCACACTCACAACGCCAGGAGGACATGGAGACCTTCGCGGTGGAAGCAACTCAGGAATCCATCACCCAATCAGATTGGGAGGCCCAAGCCAAACGGGCCACTCAATCTGAGGATCCGATGGGAGATTCAATCTCACCCAATCGCTGCACCCAAGCCCCAGTTGAAACTGACTTGGGACCTATCCTAACTGAAAAAATTTTTTTGCCCCACTCGACGGTGCACCGAACTTATCCAGACCGCAAAAAATTCGTCCGACGTTGGGAAAACAAAAAGCGAAGGCCAAAGCCAATGCAACTCTTTCCGCAAAAATTAACAAAAACCCTGATAGCATTGCTGCTAATACCCACACTGCTGTGAAAGCCCGTGGGGACCTGGAAGAGGCTGGTGGGCCAGGGGGCCTACCCCCTCGCACCTAAGGTGCCATGGGGGAAACCTTCACTCTAGGGATGCTGAATATCGCCGGACTCAAGGCCTCCCCATCCCGGGCTAGGAAACTGAGTTTTTTACAAAATAATTTACCCGTGGATATCCTGGCTATCCAGGAAACCCACTGTCCACGAGGTTCTGAGGATGCTTGGAAAACAATGCTCCTACCATCCCTATCCTTTTGGTCGAAGCACTGTGGGGTGCTAATTCAGAAAAACAATTTTTTCAAATTTACATCTTCAGAAATATTCCTAAATGACCGTTTGCTCGTTGTCACCTTCTCATGGGCCAATGTTGCACACACAATTTTCAACATTTACGCCCCAAATGGTGCACAAGAGCATTGTGAATTTTTCTCATCAGTCAAATCCCTCCCGCTACCCCCTGATTCTTTCCTAATTGGTGACATGAACTGTTGGCTAACCTCACCAATGGACCGGTGGCCACCCTCACCCCACGCCCCACAGGGTCATGTAGAACTACGCGTTCTAAAAGCCACCCTTGGGTTAATGGATGCGCTGCCATGACATGCCCCACTGCTCGAAAACATGATGCGTCCCCACATCCACAACAACCAATTAAGGTCCATGACCTGCATTGACCTTATTCTAGTGCCGGCGAAATTCCAACCCCACATCTCCCACTTCAAAACAATGAAAATGGAATTCTCCGACCACCGACTGGTCTCGATAACATACCACTTACCCGTCACAGTTGCAAAGGCCCCACATTGGTGCAAAATCCACCCCCCAGAGCTAGCGTCGCCAGGATTTTCCACGTGGGTGGAAGAGGAAACTTTGGCAAAATCATTTGTTGCACCGTTTTGCACGGACCTCATTTCCACATGAGCACTTTCAAAAAAGACACCATCCGCCACTATTGCCATCTCTCATCCAGATGCTCACGAGCCACATCGGCGGTTATATCACATGCGCTGGTGGAATTGGCCCACTTGGAGTCCAACATTCCAGCCTCAGGATATAGCCCTGCATGGGGCCAGAAGTGGGTGGAGGCAGCAGCCCACCTGAACGCACTTGAAAGGCAACACAAACATTGGGTTTGTGTCCAATACAGGGCCACACGCATCACTAAAGGTGACAAGTGCACCGCATACTTCTTCAAAAAAAATTTTGCACCACGCCAGAGCGTGGCCTGCACACAGGTGCAAAGATCGGATAATTCTATCATGGACGCACCAGCCGAAGTGGCAATTGAAATGCAAAGATATTACTCCGAGTTATACCAAGCTGAACCAATTCAGCCAGCCGAAATGGCGGAATTTCTTGACAGAGCTCATATCCACAACATTTTCTGATACCCGGAAATAATGAATTTAATTACTCCAAACGAATTATGGACTACCATTTGCGGTGCGCCAAACTGAAAATGCCCAGGCCCAGATGGCATTTCATATGAGTTCTACAAAAAATATTTTAAATACATATCCCCATTGCTGCTAGCCTCACTCAACCAAAGCCTGTTGGAAATGCGCCTCCTACCAGGAGGACATGAGGCTTTTACAGTCACACTCTTCAAGAAAGGGGATAGGCTAGACTTAGCCAACTGGCGCCCCATTTCTCTAACAAACACAGACACCAAAATTTTAACAAAAATCATGGCTAACCGTTTAGGGACTGTAGCATCTGCCATCATCTCTCCAGAACAATTCGGTTTCATCCCCAGAAGGTCAATTTGGGATAACGTGCACTCTGTGGCTAATGTGTGTCAGTCCACAGCCTCTGGGGCACTTGTATTCTTGGACCAACAAAAGGCCTATGATAGAGTAAACTGGGAATACCTTAGGGCCTGCCTCCAACAATTCCGCCTACCTCCCCGCTTCATTAACTGGGTGATGCTGCTCACGGAATCTGCAACAATGGCTGTGCGCAGCCCAGGTTTCCTAACGGATGTAGTCCATCCTCAAAGGGGCCTGCAACAAGGGGACCCCCTGAGCCCACTCTTATACAACTTCAGCCTTGACCCACTACTGCGAAATGTGAATGCCCAACTCACTGGGGTCCATGTGCCAGGCCAAACCCCAGTCAAGATGATGGCATTTGCAGATGATTGCGTGGTGGGGGTGTCTAATAATAAAGATGCATGCGCGCTTGAAGCCCTCATCCAGGAATATTCCCGGGTAAGCAACGCGGCACTGAACGCCTCCAAAACCGAAATCATCCTCTGTCGGTTTCAGAACTGCTGGGACCCAGCAAGTAGTTCCCAACCCAGCCCAGCTGCTCGCCCAAGTCCACGCCTTACTAACTCAAAACACACCGCTCCACTGGTGCTCCCCTTTGTGCCGCGACCTACCATAGGACCGGTACGCCATCTGGGCGTGTGGTTGGAGGCAGGAGGATACGCGTCAGCAGTAATGGAGGGACATATACTGGACAACGTGACGAAGCGAATCACCTCTCTCAGAGCCCACCCTACTACCCTCACTGGCAGGGTTGTTCTTGCCAACTCTATGCTCCTATCCAAAGTCTGGTTTGGAGCCCACGCCATCCCCTTCTCCCCAAGCTTCTTCAAATCCCTGTATGCTTTGCTACAAGGTTGGCTTTGGTCAGGCCGCCCTCCACCAGTACGGCTAGAGGTCATGTTTGGCCCTCATCATCATGGTGGCATGGGCCTACTTGACTTCAAAGCCCATGCAGCCAAGATCCTAGGCACCTGGATTGCGGCCGTCACTGCTCCTACACTCCCATCCCAACACTGGTCCCGCGCAGCCCGCTCCAACTTCTCCCGAGCCTTGGGCCTCAACAATCCATCAAACTCCCACTCCCTAATGAAATACCTCGCATCACACACATCAGCCACAGGTCCTCACGGGACCAAAACCCACTACAAACGAATCCTACTCTCCATGCGAAGCGCAGAGTGGAGAATTCGTATTAGTGGACATACAACAAAGAGGCCGCCCCTCTCCTCAGTTCACACAAGAGGTACAGGGGCTACCCATCCATGATGGCGTGATCCCCATTCGACCCCAAGTCCTATCCAGGGTGGACTACATGGACATGATGGACATCCCTTATTCCACTGAGACCCAAAAGACTATCTGGAAATACGCACACCATCCTCTGTTGCAGCCTCAAGTCCGTTCCCATGTGTGGCGCTGCCTGAGGCGGGTGTATCGTACAGCTGAGCGCTCTAATGCTTTAAACTCATCCTGTGTCGTGTGTGGCCAGTATGGAACGCTGTTTCACCGCCTGGAGAAGTGCCCCACCTCTAAAGTAATATGGCGCGAAGTCCAACGTCTGCTAGGCCAGGATCAAACACATCCCTTCAGTCTGTCAAGAGATATGTTAGCTTCATCAATGGCCTCCCCCTCCCACCCTCCCTTCGTGCTCTGGTGGTTGCAATCGCCATGTGGACTATCCACACGATTGTCATGGATGCCATCGCCGGATCCATCCCCACCCTCCCTGAAGCTGTCCACAGATTTCGGTCTCAACTGGTGGATCACTTTCAAGCGTGGATGTTTGGATATCTCCCACCACGTCGCCGGCAGCTGGTCTCCTCCTGGTTCCCAGTATGGTTCATCAAATCAGACCCCTTCCTCCACACGTGCTCAATAGTGGCTACGCCCCCTACACACGTTCCCTCCCCCTTCCCATAAGTGGCGTTCCCGCTGGCAACAAGAGATAGCGTCGCTTCTCTGGGGTGCCTCACCTGGTACTGAGTTTTGTCTCGTCTGAGTCATATTCAGAAGTGTCCGTCCCATGGTCGGCCTTCCCCGCAATAAACTTAAATTTAAATTTAGATTTAAAATGACAAATTTTTGGAACAAGGGATGCTCAAAACTTTCAAGAGTAAATTGGGATTATCCCGCTCTGATTGTAAAAAAGAAGGATGGCACCAACTACGTAGTAAAAGACTAATGGAAGCTCAATAGTATTATAAAAAGGACTCATACCACTTGCCATGGATCAATGATGTTTTCAATCAGGTAGGATGAGCCATTACTTCTCAGCGATCAACTTAATATCAGTTACTGCCAAATCGAGCTAACCACAGCAGAACAGGAAAAATGTGCCATAATCACATCCAAAGGCCTTTTCCAACTTTTCCGGATGCCTCAAGGGCTGTATAACGCCCCAGCTACGTTTCAGAGAGCCATGGACACTATTCTTGGTGACCTGAAGCTGTCATTTGTCCTTGTATTCCCCAATGATATTACGTTTTCTCTCAAACCTTTTCGGAGCAATTTAATCATCAAGAAGAAGCATTCTGCTTGATTACTAGAGTGAACATCTTAAACAAGCTTCAAAAATGTACCTTCTTCAAAGATCAGTTGGAATACCTGGGGTTTGTGGTAGACTTTAAGGGGCTGAAACCACAGCTGGCAAAGTAGATGCCTCCCACAAAATGATTAAACTTAAAAAGCAGTGTGACATACAGGTATTTTTCAGGAATGGTCAGTTACTACTGGTGCTTCATCCCTAACGTTTTTCTGTATTGAGGCCTCTATTTGAGCTGTTAAAAAGGATGTTGTTTTTGAACGTATGGAACAGCATCAATACACCTTTGATACATTTTGGACAGCATTGATCAGTGCACCAGTGTTACACTATCTGAACTTTAATAGGGAGCTTATTGTTCAGACGGATGCATCCATTTCTGCTGTTGGGGCTCTTTCTCAAAAAGATAATGAGGGAGAGGAACATACCATAGCATAATGCAGTTGAAGTCTGAACTTCCATCCCTGTAATTATACTGTGATAAAGTGTGGTTGCTTAGTGGTGATCTACGCATATTACCAATTTAGAGTCTACTTGCATGGGTTTAAGGCTTAAAGTAATAACAGATCACGTGTCATTACAATGGTTGCAGAATTTTAAAGATTGAAGAGCATTTGTCTCGATGGGACTTAAGCTTCAGGCTTATGACTATAAAATCCTTCACCGCCCAGTAGTAAAGCATCAGAACGCTGACTGTTTATCTCAATTGCCGACTGTTTTCATGATGGTGGACCTTAGTAACGTGATGTATGATAAGATGCTCAGCAGAAAATGCGACAATGAACCCCAAGTGATCAAAAATTGAATAGGATGTGAGCAAAAACTTATCAACGGACTGGGGAACTGTATAAGCAGATTGGCGATTCTATGGTGAGTTTTCCGTAACTTTCTGCATGGCCCAGAATTACTATGAGCACCCACAAGGCAGTCAGACATGAGTGATGTGCACAAGACAATAAAGTTGTTGTGTCCTCGGTACTATTGGTAAAAAATGAGCTTTAATGTGCTCAAACCATTTTTTGTTGCCATCAGTGCCAAGTGAAGAAGCCATTCCGCCATTAGACTTCATACCAGGTAGTGAAATCACATTTTGCTTGGCGTATGATTTTACCTTGAGGTTGTCAGTCCCCTGCCAAAAGTGGCTATCTGGTATAAGTACATTCTGATGGCTATCGACCACTTGACCTGGTGGGTTGAAGCATGGGCGATCCGGGATTTGGGTTAGTCACAGTGTCCAAATTTGTAATAGAATGCAATATTTAGCAACATGGCTGCCCTCAGTTCATTCTCACTGATAACAGAACAAACTTCACCTCGCACATTTCCTAAACTGAATGAGCTTATGGGTATTTTCAGGGTTCTTATGACTCCATATCAACCTGAGTACAATGGAATGGTAGAACAGATGAATGGGTCTTTTAAGAACATACTACAGAAATCAGTAACGGATTGACCTTCCAGTCGGAGTTCCTCATTTCCACTGTTGTGTTTGCCTATAATATTAGTTACCATTCCACCATGGGGAAGAGCCTCTTCCAACTACTATATGAGCGAAACCCGGCTCTTCTGGCATTACTTTGTTTGTGTTTAGAAGACACCAGCAGAATGGAGCACCACTGCTATTTGACTAACCTTGCAAACACTTTGATTAAATTGCAAACTGAAGCATATTTATTCAGCTTATCCAGGAAGATCAAGAATCAGGCTACTGATCAGGTATGTCCTAGCAGGTTGGCGCATTTCAAAGAGGGTGATGTGGTTCTCCTTCATGACCAACATCGGTTCAGATGGAAACACAAGCTGCCAAGTATTTGGATTGGTCCATTCGAAGTTATGGATAAAACAGGGGTTGATGCATATACCATCAAGGACCCCAAAAGTGATCAGAGAGATTAACTGAGCGCACACAAAGTTCATCTGACCATATAAACAATAGTATCCTTATTGTAAAAAAAAAGGAGGGGGTAATGTCATGATTCCAATATGACTGAATGATAAGCTTAAAAGATCTAGGGCTGATTGGAATTAATCTGATAAACAAGATATCAGTTACAATTATTTGAGTACCTCAAGATGAGGCAATTTTGGATATAATGGGTTTTATTGGATTGCCTCTAAACAAGGTGATAAGGCGATAAGGTGATGGTGACATTAGACAAATATTAGTTAGTTCGCCTCCAATTAGGGTGATAGAAAGCTAAAGAATAACAAGCATAAATTGAGGATAATTGGCAGAATAGAATAGTCCAAGCTAAGAGATCTGTATCATCTGAAGCTGCTGTATATAAATGAGAGGGGAAATTGAGAAAAGGGTGTTGTTAATAGTAGAGAGAGTGTGGAACAGCAAAAGATCACTGTATTTATTAAAGTAAATAAAAAATCTTTAGGGCGATTGCTCCTAATTTAGTATATTTTCAAGTGTGTCTGAAGGACCTACAACCTCCACATTGTCTGTCTGTTGTTCAGTGGGTTTGACCTGTGCGAACAATACAGCAGATCCTAATGTTACAAACAAAATTATAACAGAATCTATTGTCAAAGTCCTGGATGCCTGTCTAACCTTTAAGAAGCAATCCAGATCTAAAACTCAAATATCAATACCAGCCCAAAGTGCCAAAACAGCCATTCCATACAATAGGTCTAGACGTGGTAGGGTCTCTACCTCAGACCAACAGTAGGAATCGCTATATCCTTGTAAGCATTGATCACTTCACCAAATGGATTGAAGCTGTCAATCTCTCCATTCAGACCACAAAACCCACTTCCATCTTCCTACATCAATACATCTTCACCTGTCATGGATTTCCCCAGGTTCTGCTTTGTGATAATGGGAAGAATTTTACATCCATAGTGGTTTAGAGCTTGGCTACCTCCATGGGGAACAACAACTCTTCTTAGCCCCCTACAACCCTTCCACCAATGGTACTGTGGAAAGAGCAAATAGAACCCTGGTTTTCATACTGCGGAAGAAGACCAGCTCAGACCCTCTACACAGGGACAAATTTTTGCCTAGTGCTCTATGGCCTATCAGATTAGCTGCCATCAAATTCTTATAAAATCTTTTTTCCTCGCCCTATATGGTAGAGAACCAGGATTACTTAATCCGTTAGCTAAGGACATCTTCTCTGCCAGGACTGATGATCATGATAAAGCCTTGAAAAGATTAGCTCTCACATTATTCAGCTGCAGTCTGATTCCTTGATTAACCTAGCTAAACTACAATTAAATAAGGATTAGCAATTAATGAGCAAAGACGACCCCTACAATTTTATATATAGCCAATTTGGTGTTATACTAACACAATTGCATCACTCTTTAAAGTGGAAAGCATAGGTTCATTTGGGAAAACCTTTTGTATTCATTTATAAGAAGGGCGATGAGTATTATATTAAGTCTCATGCCACTAGATTCATAATAAAGTGATTAAATGGACGATTTTTACGCCCCTTTTATCCCCCAACATTCTTTAAGAGAGTAATGTCAGACAATTGGATCCTTAACCTTTTGGAGAAGAATGTCTTGGTGGCTTCTATTTGAATTAAACTGTAAATCCTCGCTTAACTCTTGATAGAATAATTTAACTTGTCGTATAAATTTTACTCATATACCTTGGCTAAATAGCCTGGATTGAGTTAAAATTGTTACTTTAAACCCCTGGTGGTATAGGCCACTGACTTAGGAAGTCCACACAAGCACTACTTATAATTAGCGCTATTTCCTAAAAAAAACCACCCCATTTTACTGACTGGGGGAGGTTTTTAAAGAGTACAGATATTTTAATAATCAATCAAAAACTAGAGCATCCAGTGGTCAGCAGATTGGTAATATTTTTAAGAAGGATGATTAAAAAATTATTAAACCATTTCCTCAGGGATTGTCATACCTGCTGTTGACCAATCATTTTTATTTAAGCCAGATTGTTGTTAAAAGTTTTTCAGGCTCTGATAGGTCAGTTTGCAAATCCTCCATAACCTTGTTACCCCCTGCCTGTACTGTATTTTATCTTACATCCCACTATTAAATTCCAAGTACCACAAGCATCAGAAGAAATCATTCAAATAAAGTATCGTTTATTTACTCAGGTAACATATTGGGAATATAATTATTTATGATTATTTATAGTCTTGATTCTTAAACAGCTGCTAAGTATTTAGGTACCCTGCATCTTTTATGTTGTTGAAATCCTACAGATAAGCACCTATGAGAAACACCTTGTCAGGATTCCAACAGTGGTACTTTGGCATGGGGTTATGTAATCTGGCAAAGCTCCTGCACCAGAGGCAGCAGGTAAACTAGTGGTACAAGGAAGGAAAAATGATATTTTATAAAAATAATAAAGGATCACCACAGGGTCAGCTTCATTGCTAAAAGTAGAGCACACCTTAAAATTCTATTTGTGATTAAAACAATTGATTTAGGTTGGCTGGCATGTAGTAACTAATTGAAACCATTGCGGTTGGCTAGCCCTTCAAATCTTTCTAATTACAATTTGAAGATATCATTAAAACTAAATATCAATAAAATTTAAATAAGATTGAGAAAAAATAAAAGTAATATACCATATTATCTTTTTGTTTTTTGTTGTTTGTATTTTTGTTCTATTTTTGGTATTTTTATAAATAAATTAGATTAAAATCCCTTCACACATCGATTGGGGTGCCAGCCAAAGGAAGCTATTGGCGGTTATTAGGTATAATAACACAAAAACCTTACCCAGGATGTAACCAGAAAAATCTGAGTCCCAATTTGGAGGTGGAAAAAAACTTTCTATGACAGAGTTGACCCTGCTCAGGTTTCATGTCAATACTTTCTTTCTCTATTTCAGTCATGTCCGTCCCCTGGTCAGCTTGCCTTGAATAAATAAATT